>OY720032.1:11644012-11931933 GCA_963082485.1 Eudonia mercurella | reverse complement strand
GCCCGCTCTGCGATTGCTGTGGTTAAGCAACTTTCGCAAAGGCCGGTCATCGGATGGGTGACCAAAAATTTTTCATCTCGAGCTCCTCCTTGCTTCGGAAGGCACGTAAAGCCGTTGGTCCCGGCTGTATTAACAGTCGTTAACAGCCACCAATCCGCACTGGGCCCGCGTGGTGGTTTATGGCCCGTTCTCCCTATCCATCCATAGGGAAGGCTCGTGCCCCAGCAGTGGGTACATTAAATGAGCTGATGGTAAGTCTATCAATATTAGGTATCATCATCAGTCTGTCATCCTATTGCTGATGGTTCAAGTATGGTTAGTATAGACAATAACCTACCTACGTTCGGCCAATGCAGGTCGTTGGGTTTTAACGACTAATATCTTACGACAAAACTGGATCCAACTGCGTTTTTTCCGGAGCACGGAAGAGTTTGTGATATCTTATTTTAGTCACCCATCGGCTGACCGCGTATTTGTGAGAGTGGCTTAATTTGTAAAATCACAACCCGAACGCACAATCCGTTGTGTCATCTAACTTCTTGTTCTTAAAAGGACTGTAAAACATTAGAGAGACGGTAATAGGAGACGGGTTAATCAGTTAAGAGTAAGCTTACAGGACCTAAGGACTACAGGACTTACAGGACCTAAGCTTATCGGGACCTGTCCCAGACCCCTGAAAATCGGGACACCTGGCAACGCTAAGGTTGACCGCCGCCGGGCCCAGACACAATAGAAATTCAATTGTCTGTCGGTCAATATATGTCGATCACTGGTTCCTGTCGGACACTGGTGCTGCTACCCTACATTATTATATTCATTCAAAAGACGTTTTATCAGTGTTTACCTAAATAGAAAGAAGACAGAAGAAAGACAATACATTTATTATTTACACACTACAACAAAAATTAATTACATGTAAAAAATAAAATAAAAATATAAATAAGAAACAAAAGGTTTATTCACTCAATTAATGATTATGAAAATGAAAAGAAAAGTACATTCGAAATAATAATAAAAAAAAACAAACACAAAATCTTGACATAAGATTCTGATAACAACTTGTTTATCTCTACACATATAACTAGTGGACCCGGCGGACTTCGTACCGCGTTGATAGTTTCAAAAATCTGTCAAAATTTCAATAAAAAAAGTTTAAAAAATCTACCAAATAGGTTCTATTCCCAACATCAAATCCAAGACCTAAGTAGTAAATTATGAGCTTCATGCCTGTGGAAATATCGGGATAAAAACTACAGCATGATCTCGAAGCTAGAACGCCTACGTGGATTACGAACGCCTAGGGACTTAAGGGATATCGTTAATTTCAGCAAATTAACAATTTGGAGCTGCTATCAAGGTTATCCTCGATCCTAAAGTAACTCCGTTTTCCTCTGTAGTTTTTGGTCTGGTATGATATTGCTATTGTAAATAAAAAAAAGTTTGTTGGTTATTTCATGATTAGAAAAAAAGGAATCTTTATTTACTACCAAAGATTCTCCTAAGGTGCACTTATAAAGAAACAGAGAACATATTACAAAAAATGGTAAAGTAATAATGCTACACACTCCAACAATTCACCAACTACAACGCTACTTTAGAAGCAACAGAAAATTGTTATTTTTTTTTAAATATTTTTTTAAGTTTGTGAATTGGCATTGCATATTAAAATGTTATTTTGTAAACGTATCCATACCTCCACTGGCCAGGCGTACTTACCTTAGTGTGATGGATAGGGAGTATTGTTTATGAAATAAATATTATTCTTCTGTGATAATACGTGTGTTCCATCCCACTTCTATTCCAGGTGACCGGGGACTATTTCTACCATGAGAATTCTTACCGGTATACCATACTCCTAGTACCATAGTATGCAAATTGCATTTGTAAGTAATGTTTAGTTTTAAATAAAAATACATCTCTTATTAATAGACAGAACTTCACTTAACCAAATCGTAAGTAAAGATATTTTTAATTCAAACTAATGCTGTCATAATAATTCTAAACATGATTTACCTTTAAGTAAAAATTCTAAACATGATTTACCTTAATTTAGTTTTTTTTTTAACTTTCAAAATTACAGTTACTTTAATAACAACTATTTTATCCAAAGCCGACTTGAATTCAAAAAGTGGCAAGTACTCAATTTTTTATCTAAATTAATCACACTAATATAATAAATGCGAAAGTTTGTTTGTATGTGTGTATATTTGTTGTTTCTTCACGCTGCAACGGATGGATGGATTTTGATGAAATTCGGCATACAGATAGTTTGTATACTGGATTAACACATGGGATAGTTTTTAATTACATCAAAAATACACAGACTTATAGGTAAAGGTTATATCTAAGTTTCAGAAAATGCGTAAATAATTTACTAATAAGACACTAAACAACCTTACTTTTACCTTTACATTGTCATGAAATTGTAGAGTTTCAGTTAACCAAATATAAATGATTTGCTTAAAAAACTCTAGAGCTCCTTGAATTACACTTGAACTCTATAATTTAATAATTAGATTATTATAGGTACAATAGCTTATTAAACCTTATTATTGCTCTTAAGAAAACATAATGCAGTAAATTAAAATATTGAAATCAACAAATCGATATTAGATCTATACAATAAAAATAAAACAACTAATTTCAAAAGTCTATCACGAATAACGTTATAAAGACGTCGCCGAAGAATGTTAGAGATAATATTCTAAGTAAATTCCATTTAAAGTGTGGCAGGTCTCCAAATTTCAAATATTTCGTCAAAAGGCGACTATATATCATGTTTTTGCCCGGGCGCGGGCGCAGGAATGGCCGCTGTATAATTTGGCCGGCCACCCGGCAACTGCGCGTCTGCCGCGCCGCCCTACGTCTATATTATCAGTAGATAAATTCAAGCTTTGTCTTTACGTCGTATTTCGTCCTCTCGAGATTTTGCTTTTGTTTTTTTTTCCCATTCGCCGTGGACGGCAACAAAAAACTGAGTGGAGGCGAACGAAGTGGGTATAATTTATTTTATAGTCGGCTCGCTCGTTACTCGGCGGTGGACCGCTGGACGACGATTTATCCCCATCTCAGCGTAATTAACGTAAATGGATTGGCCGGAGCCGAGGCCTGCGAGTGACCGCCCGCTCGCCTCTCACGACCCTCGGAGACCACTCCCTGTTTATCTAACACCAGCTCATTACCTCCCCGGGTGTGGTGGTAGCCGGTGTGATGCATCTCTAATCCAATTAAGCGGAATATTTTTACAAAACCGCAACTCGAATGAGATACAAGAAGATACGCTCGCGATTACTCGCGCTCGGTTCCCAAGGAACGGCGACTTATCCCTGGGGGAATTATAATTGTTTTGCATTCTTGCACGGGTATAAAAACAAAAGGGCGAGCCACGGGCCCCCCGCGCTGTGGCCTGCAGACCGAAGTCTGACGACTCGCATGACTCGAGACAAAAAGTTGCGAATGAATCGGATCGAGTTTTCAGACTCAGGTGGAAAGAAGTTGCCTTGCGCTGCGGGTTTAACGAATCTCTATAACGTGATTGGGGCATTCGATATTAGATTTGTAATTTATTTTACTACAATAAATATAACAGTTTACATTAGTTTTAAGGTAAGCCCTGTAATAGCATATACAGCTAAAAGTATTAAGTATTTGTTATAGCGTCATGAAAAGATACACTTGAAAAACTTTAAGGCAGAATAAGGTCAGGTCTCATCTGATTTTGTCTGACCTGATTTTGAGACTATTTGCATGTGATTGCTGACTGTCGCTTATCTAGATAAATCGTTTTTAAACGTGTTTGTTAACAGCTACTCATTTATTTAATTATGAATTATTCTTTGTTTAAAAATTAAATCCACTCCTAACTCGTAAAGCAGTGCATTTCTGCTTTTTGATAGAATCCCGTGAAGGTGCACTTGTCGGCTGGCCTGTCTGGCAAAGTGATTTTTTATAGATCTTCCTGTTCCAAAAAGACGAAAATTATGGATCTTGTTACTTTGAAGTGGCCAGGCCGTTAATCTGCCAGCAAGCAGCATTGCTTTGCATTATGGTGTTTCGGTTTACAGAGTATTAGATCCAGTGAAATTTCAGGCCACATTGGCATAAGAGCTAAAGCTTCAGAAACTTTCTCCAGAATCAACACACGCGTGTTATCCTTGGTATTGCAATCGATATATACAAACTAAAATAGGAATGAGCTGGTTGGTTTGTGCCTCTAGAACTTTAAACGCGACGCTATAGCGGGTTCAGGCTCGAACCCGATATGTGGATAAAGGACACTAATCCAGTTAAAGTTTTGTTGGTGGTAAGAATACTGCCCGGAATGAGACTAGATTAAAGCTCCAGGGTTTGCAACGCGCGCGTTTTAGAATGCGGTGGCTGCAGAGAAAGAGAGACACGATGATTCGAGAACTTCGATCAGGTGGCAGGCACAATATGGAGATGACGTGCTTAAGATCGACAGTATTGTATAGATAGACAAAGCATCAACTTTACATCAGCATTCATTGTAAAGTTTTACAATGAATGGGTTTGAAATATTTTTTTATTTGTTTTAATTGCAATTATCAAATTTAAAAGCAAAATCTAGTAAGTAGGTAAACACTAATTTGTTTTAATTTCTGTAAGAGTTAATAACTTAAGAAAGTGTTTTCATATCTATGTTCGTGACCAGTTAAGGATGTCAATCCTTAGCTGTTCAGTGACTTTCGATGCTAACCGTTCCACTGATAGGGTGCATGAAAGCCTTGCAAGTCAATCACAATGATCAACAATGTAGTTCATAGTGTTTGTTGGAATTTTAACTAATCTCCGTTTACCCCTTCCGGGATACAGCCGCGGGTTTAATGAAATGTAAATTATGTTCAATAACATATTCAAAATGTTGGACACTCGTAATTTTTTTAAAACGGCACTCTTTTCGTAATTAAGTAGGTGGATATAAACTTGTTTAATACGAGTTCTATATTCGTAGGTACATAATTATAAGAACGCCCATTCTACGATCATTCCGTTAAACTTATGGAATATCAAAATCGTTTTTTTAAAAGTTGCTCTGTATAGACAAGATATGTGTTTTTTCTAATTATTTTAGTTATTTTCATGATGATAAGAATGTTTTTACAAACAAAACCTATTTTTAATGCTCACAAGTAATACATTAAACAATTGCGCAGTAAAACTTTAACGTAACGTAACGTAAGTAACACCAATCGCAGCGTGTCAGATATTGTTTAGTTTACAATGTTTTTATGCAAGTAATAAAGTAATATATAAAGAAAAAAACCAGTTTAATTTGTGCATGCTTGGAATATTTGAGACAAGAGCGCGGTCGATGGCCGGAGCCGGCCGCGCGACGCTATATAGTGTGCCTTCACATTGGGTAAATACACGTCACCTGTCATTACGTATCTGTAGCAACCGCGCTGATCGTTACACATTAACGTGTGTATAACTGTAACTCGGACTTTGGAGGAAACAAATGAAGACTGAAATAGTAACAAAATGGCAGACGTTTGTTTACTCGGGCAAACTTTTAGGGTTACTTATATTAAAAATATAAAAAATGTTACGTACGATAAATTGACAGAACAACGGATGTTTTTATTTAAAGTCAATAAAATTGACCTTAACATAAATACGAGTAAAACCTCGCACAAAACCTCAAAGCTGATGACGTAAAAAACGGTTTTGCAATAAAATTTACGATCTTAATTCAGATCACGATACGGTCAAAGATCAAACATGATATTTTAATTAAATTATTATACGTCTTTAGTCTGTATACACAATCTTATATAATATATTTTGGACATGAGATATAAAAGATAAAAATCATATGATAAGTAGAACTAAGAAATTACAATGAAAAAAATAGTCTATCAATTTAAAATAAATTGTTTACCATGGAAAAATATTTTTCTTTTCTCTTTTATCAATTGATATGACTTAGCAGATAGTGTCTAAAAGCTATTGTTTTTTATTCCTAGATACACTCATACGTATTTGTATTAAAATTAAACCCAATTTAAGGGTAGTTGACGACACCAAGAAGTCACACCTCTAGCGTGAAGAAATTATCTTGCTGCTCTTCCGGGCGCATTGTTTGTGTTTCGAATTTGAGTGTCACTGCGCATCAAATATGACACTCCACTTTTGCCACAAGAAATCCGACCTTTTTATGACGGCCCAAGGTTGAAAAGCACGTGAAAGTTTGCGTGGATGTAATGATAAAGTCGCGTGCGCAGCTCGCACTCTGCGTTTTGTTTGTCCCGTACGCACCTCGATCACAATCGACTTTCACCGTAATATAAGGGCAGCGTTACATGTTCGCTGTTGCTCGTTTGACGCGCTCGGGCTAAAGATTCACAGTTACAAATCTCTTCGACGCCCGCCGCCTCTTAGCTCTAAGTAGGTGGAAACTACACACCAGGACGTATCTGCCTGGTTCAATTGTTGGCGTGAAGTTAAATGTAGAGAACCGGATAGTGGGTTTTGAATACGCAGCTTAGATTTATATTTCTTACTTACTGTTTATAACATTGATTCAACTATTAAATTTAAATTTTGTGTTTTTGTAATTTGTTCGCAACAAAGTTTGCGTTAAAAATTATTTGAACATTTTATTAAATTTATTTAATTTAAAATGCGTTACATACATTTATTTATTAAAAAAACAATTAACAAGACAATACAAATACAAGCAATACCTAGTTATAACATATTGTAACTTAACGCTTCATTTAACATCCTTAAAACTTGAAAAAGACAAGGTGTTGAAGAAATTCCACGAGTGGTATTCGAACCTTCACCCCATAACAATTGTAAATTGTTCGCAACAAAATTTGCGTTAAATTTTCTGTAAATTAGCATCCTTAAAACTATTTATTGAATACAATGTTCTTATTAATTACAGAAACAGCATAAACTCTGATACGGTAAAACTGTTGTTTACTACAAAAACACTTATTTATTTTTATACTAGCACTTTGCCCACGACTTGATTTCTCTGCGTTGATTTCGTATTTTTCCGCGCAAATTTTTTTTTAAATAATTATTTATATATGTAAAAAAAACTATATTTAATTTCCAATCACCAAGATTATGTTGAGAGAATGTTGTTGGAGTCGGTATAACTGTTATGACAAAATGTATGAAACAAATAAACTATAAATGTTTGTCATGTTGTTTCCTTGATTTATACCTTAAAACCTGTATGTAAAAAATATGTACGTATGTATGTTTGCAACGGACCTAAACTTAAAAAACTTAAACGTTAAACTCAAAACTACTGGATCGATTTAAAAAATTCTTTCACCATTAGAATGCCACATTAGCGCTGGGTTATAGGCTATATTAAAAAAAGTCCACCCGTGCGAAGCAGGGACGGGCCTCTAGTTAAAATAAAACAGTTTTTTGCAAAGAAAACAAGGTCAAATACGTAAGATCCTGTACATAAATAAAATAAATCTGTAAAAGGTAGAAACTTGTGCAGAAACTTAAGCAAGGTGTATAATATTATAGGTACTTAAATATTAATTCAGGTGCGTTAATTGCGATAATAATATGTTTACACAAAATACTTCTTTTAAGGTGATATAAAAGTTGCAAATTAAACTTTTATGAGAGATAACGTTAAATATACCAATTAAACGAGCAATGGAAAAGTTTTAAATGAGTTTGGTGAAATTGGAAATAAAATGAAGATTTCGGTTTCATTAGTAATTAAAGCAAATCAATAGCGCGCTTAAAATTAACCTTTTATATGTAGTACAACGGTACCTAATATCGGAATTTTTGAATTGCTTTAATATAAAGAAATCTTAAATTGTGCCTATCAGATAAATGTTTAGATAAGCCAGAAAGTGTTAACATTTCTTTTTTCATTTTCCGTACCGGAAAGTTTGGTGAAAATGCATAAATTATCGACGAACAGTTATTGAACTTTTTATAAAACTTACATACATACTTTTCAACTTTTGCTTTCCATTGTTAATAAAATGTTTAACGAATTAACGTTAATAACTTTGTAAGTATTTGTATCTAAGACATAATTTTTTTAGTACCTGACGTGGCGATTCACGAGTTGACTGACAAAGCTCACATTAATTTGTAGCAGAACTTGCCACCATTTTATCTAAGACAGTTGCCATAACAATAGCTTAAATAGCATTTTTAATCATTTTAAAAATAGCTAGTTTCTTAGTAGCTAAAGACTACGGGTGAAGTGTGCTGCCCTTTATAGGGCAAGTTGCGAAATCGGTGTATATTTCGACCACTTGTATCCCCATAGATATAAGGACTAAACTCCTATAAAAAAACTGTTTTTTATAGGAGTTTAGTCTTTATATCTAAGCTAGTGCTTATTCTCCCACTTCTGATATTTTTTCAACTGATAAGTTAGGTTAAATTTTCTGGGTAACTTAAGCTACCTTGTATAGATGGCCCGCACATCAACGTATCCAAAACTGATTTCTTCAATAAATGATCAACCATGTGCCACATACATAAAGTTCAAAGTCTTTTGAGGAAATTTGACATTTGTGCTAGTCTGCAGCTCGATGGCGCAGCAGTTAAAGCGCCCGGTCTGCGAGTGCTGAGGTTAAGCATCTTTCGCAAAGGCCGGTCATCGGATGAGTGACCAAAAATTTTTTATCTCGAGCTCCTCTGTGCTTCGGAAGGCACGTAAAGCCGTTGGTCCCGGCTGCATTAGCAGTCGTTAACAACCACCAATCCGCACTGGGCTCGCATGGCCTGTTCTCCCTATCCATCCATAGGGAAGGCTCGTGCCCCAACAGTGGGGACATAAAATGAGCTGATGATGATGATGATGATATGCTAGTCTGATGTGCTGGCGTGTGCACACTGAAGTGTCAAGATTGCTGTAGTTGCGGAACTGATCCTGCGGAATGTCCCGAATAGAAAAACAATAAAGCAAATGGTAATTAAATGAGGAATGTGAGAAAACATGTGTACCTAGCACACCAAATATTGGATCTTGTAATGCATTTAAGCATTTTAACATCACATAAAAGTGTTGTCGACATTAAATATTTTATCTGTCCATTGAGTTCAATTACAAAACCATTAGGTCATTATTAATTAAATATGTACCATAAACCTATTTGTCTTAAAATAAGTTTGTTTGACTTAAAAAATATTTGGTACGTAAGAATGTGGTAAGTAAATGAATTGTACATTTGTGGATAACACGGGGTAGAAAAATAACGTGGTGAAGTATTCGGCAAGATAACGTTTTCGAGCAATTGCTATTTGATACAGCTAAATTTTTTTTTATATAGGGGGAACAGGAACGGGCCTACGATATTTCCCTGTGGAACTTGCGACCAACATGGCTACATGATTCGAATTTTGTCTTCTCGTTTACTTATTTTAGATATTTACACAGATATTTTTACCTGTTAACTAGGTAAGGCCAGCTGTCGCCTTACGTCTTCATATTTATCAAGTAAGTTAGAAAAGCTTACGGTCTAAAAACAGAAGTTTTTACATATGAGAATGATGCATACTAGAACATCATAGGTAGTTACTGGCATTCATTGACTAAACAACATTATTTCTAATAAGCCAATCGTGTTAGTAATATAGTTCTACATTTTCTAAATCCAAATTGTTCCAGATTACTGATTTTGGTTCGAGGTGTGAAGAAGCAACTTGCGGCTCGGGAAATCTATACTATAATATTATAAAGAGGAAAGCTTTGTATTTTGTATGTATGTTTGCAACGAATAAACTCAAAAACTACTGGACCGATTTAAAAAAATCTTTCACCATTAGAATGCTACATTAGCGAGTAACATAGGCTATATTAAAAAAGAAAAAAAAAGGAATGCGGTACGAAGTCCGCCGGGTCAGCTAGAGTGGAATAATTCTGCTTCATAATTTGTCTTCGTATGTGGACTCCCCTTCCGTCCGCACAACATCAGGTTATTAATTCATTATAAAATGAGTTTTTGTTATTGGTCAGAGTATTTTTTTGTTACCGTAATTATTTGTTTAATTATTTACTGATTTTGAATAAGAAAGATAAGAATAGGAAACATTGACTGACATGCAGCAACATAATAACAAACACAAAAATAATACATAGATAAATTTAAAAAATTAATACACCTATGTAAACCTATTACTTTGTCTTTAAAGAAAATAAAGAATAAATGAAAAAAGCAAATTTTTGTTGGTTGTTTCTCTGGGTTGTAGCCGCCCTAGGTCATGTCCAGTCAGCTAATCCATGATTAAGTCCTCGCGCGCCATATGTACGCACGGTCGTACACAAGGTGGCCCGCTAATTATACCTACAGCGCGGGACGGGTTAATTAAAAGATAAGATCAAAAAGCTGCAATGATTTGAAAAAAACTACATGAAAAGAAGCTTTTTCTTGTCATAAAAAAAACAAAAGTTAATAAAAATCAAAAAGGATAATTAACTTTTCCTACCTTCATCCTTCAAACTCGGTCATCTTTTGTGTGGCACACATAACTTTCTACGTGTGTCAACATGATCATGTAAGTACACCATCTGAAGAGATAAGCAGTTACTACAAAGCAAATAATAGCGTACAAGCAAACATGTGTACATTTGTATAGTGTTAAATATGGGACGTAATCAATCGACCGCGATTCTAATGGAAAAAAAAACTCTTCTTAATTTATAAATGTTTACCAATTTCCTTTAGTTTCTTTTAGACATATAATAGAAAATATACTAAGGTCACAACAATCACTAATCTTTACCGGTGAAGTTCAAGAACTTACTCACTTATCAAGATAATACCTGGCCACACAGAACCGGCTATTGTGGATATCCTTAGGGGAGGCCTTAGTCTAGCAGTGAACGTCTATCATCTGAAATGATGATCTCACCATCATCATTTTAGATGATGGACGTGACCAGCTGGAAAGGAACACCCGGGTTGTGTGGGACCCATCCCTACTCCGAATGTTATGGGTTAAATTATGAACACTAAACCACCGCGGTACGAAGGCAGTATCAAGTAATAAGTTCTTTCATCACAAGTAATAAGTGCTCAGAATAGTGCGCTGCACACACTCCTGTAAAACTAATAAAAAACTAATAAAAAACCATTTTAAAAAAGGACAAAGTGTTGAAAAAATTCCACGAGCGGGATTCGAACCCGCACCCTATGACATGCCGGGTCAGATGCAATGCCACGATAGCATAGTTGGCAGTGCACCTGACTCTATCTACCTATCTATCTATGTAAATAAAAATCAATTGCTGTTCGTTAGTACATTAAAATTACAGTCTAAATTACGTTATAGAAAACATATACAAGGGTGAGCTTATCTCTAAAAGAGATCTCTTCCAGCCAACCCTAGCTGTAGTTAGAAACGAAAGTCTGCGGGACCAATTGTCGACCATAACATACATAAATAAATAAAACTAAAAATAAATAAATAATAAATAATAATAATATAATAATAATACCAAATAATAAATAAATAGGTACTTAAGCTAATTATAATGCATATACGTACATACCTATACACATATACCTATATATATACCTATATATATATATATATATGTATATATATATATGCATATTATCATCTGACTGTATAACTATAAATTATATTACTGACTACTGCTCAAGTTGGAGAGGTAGTGCTCTTTCAATTCGTGTTTAAAAGATGCTACTGATGGGCTCTCACGAATACTGGTAGGCAGTTTATTCCACAATCTGGCTGCATATACGGTGTAAGAATTGTGGAAAAATTTGGAATTGGATTGTGGATAGAGAAGGGTTCTTGTGTCACAAGACCGTTTGGGGCGGGAAGTGGCAGGTAAGAGAGTAAAACGGGAACGTAGGTAATGAGGAAGCTGAGGGTAGTGAAGGATTTTATAAAGGAGGGACAGGATGACGTCTTGACGGATTTGAATTATTTTTTTTTTTTTTACTGTAATACAATGGCTTAGAAAAAAACCAACGGAAAACTCAAAAAAACAGCTAAGAGATCGATAATTGAAAAATTTGTAGTTTTGTATGGGAATCGCTACTTTTAATTACTCTTAATAGAAGGCGTTCTTACTTAGACAAGACGACGTCTGCCGGATCAACTAGTTTTCTATAAATGTGTTATATATAACGAACATTGAACAGCCTAACCAAACTACACATAAGTATACCATTTAAGCTTCTCCAACCGTTTTAAATGAAGCACGGAGCAACTACCGCCTCGCCTCGCGTATTGTGTGGAGTGATGCAAAAAAGATTTCGACCAACAAGGAGGCGTTCACTCGTACGCTAGACAGACATAAACAGCTACTTATTTCTGGCAACGTACCCGCGTCCTTGACGCCGACCTTATTGCACAACACCGGTTTCGGAACGCGCTCTATGTAAGGCTGGTTTCACACGTACTCTACAACTACACCACACCGCCGCGACAAAAGGTAGTCAAGCTGTGGTTACGTGTGAATAGTGTCGCTGCGGCTTCTTGAGGTTGCGTGCGTTGTGTTACCTACAAAATGTGAATGTGGTTGAGTTGTCGCTAGCGGCAAGTTCGCGGTGTCTCTGGTGGTTGCGTTGTGGTTGCGCCGTGGCTGCGATGTAGTCGGTGTCAAACACGCGGTCAAAAATGACGACAAAATGTGGTCCGTGTGAATTCAACTATTCATTTTCATACAAATTAGCGCCCGCCCACGTGTTGTGGTTGTGGTACGTGTGAAACATGCCTAAGTACGCTCATATCTGTCCGTCGGGTCCGTCCACGTCGAACCACCATTGAGAGCCATCTAGTTTTTTATTTCGTAACTTACATAACGTGTCGTCGTGTTCTTGTTGGGAGACGAAAGCATCACATGTGCTTTAACTTTAACGTGTTAGAGCTTGCTTTTGTTAATTATTTTAATGTTTAATACTTGTGGTCACAAGTTTGCGTGTACAGTACACATTCGTATGGGATTTGATATGCATGTAAATCTATGTAAAAAGAAAATTATATCCAAAAACTCAATTAAATGCGTTTAAAGTGTCTCATTTGCGCTGGCCTATAACCCACGATCAACTTTACTGTTGACAATAACAGTTTTGTTTAAAGTCGAAGATATATTTTATTTAAAGTTACTTTTTAATTCAAATTAATCGCAAGTTTGTAGGCGTACATATGAATTGAGACAACATTTCATTTTCAGTTCCTTCACCTATAATTTAAGTAGAAGGTATTAAATGACAGTATCACTATTGCAATAGGATTTGTTTTTAAACAATTTTGTAAGTGTTATGTTTAGGCTTTGTTAAAATAAACAAAACTTAAAGTAAACATAATAGGCCTATGCTATGTTTAGGGATCATATAATACAATAATCATCAGCTCATTATATGTCCCCACGGCTGGGGCACAACTCCCTATGGATGGATAGGGAGTACGGGCCATAAACCACCACGCGGGTTCAGTGCGGATTTCTAATGCAGCCGGGACCAAAGGCTTTACGTGCCTTCCGAAGCACGGAGGAGCTCGAGATGATACATTTTTTGGTCACCCATCCGATGATCGGCCTTTACGAAAGTTGCTTAACCATCGCGCTTAGCAATCGCAGACCGGGCGCGTTAACCACTGCGCCATCTAGCTCCTCATATTAAGACAATTAAATAATAAGATACATGGTCTTATTTGATTATCTTAATACATACATTATTATTCGTTTAAATTCTTCATATACTTACATAAATATAAATGAATATAATAGATATCGAAGCAGCTTGGAATGCATTGGATAGCGAATGGCACCTAGTTTCACTTTCAAGCAATTATAACATTAAATAACTTTTCAAATGGCAGATGTTAAAATAACATACCTACGTCGCGCAAACAAGGTGAAAAGTAAGTTTGTGGATATTGTTTTGAAGTCAGTTTTTTCTGGTAAGAGCATGAACATCACTGGTAGCTGCAGTTAAGAAAATGTGTTTTAAATGGAGGTCTAATACAAAAGTCCTTCGTAATATGTGTTGTACAGTTTCGTCATATTGTAAGTCGATGATAATTTTTTGTAAGTTTGTGGAAAATTTACATTTTAATGGTAACACCGAAATGTTAATAAAAACTTGGAAATTCACCTACTAGTAGAAATTATTCTAAATGAGTATCTTATTTTCTAATATATTATTTTAATTTATTAACAAGTAAAATAACTAAAATCTGTTTGATATTGTCGTTAGATTGGAAACTCCATGATAAAGAGGTAAAAAACCGTTTTAAAAAACAAGCTTTTATTTAAATGCTCTAAAAAGTAAGAAATAAACTTTTACTTTAAAACTACTATCAACTTATAACGTCATTACACAATTTATATGATATAAAAGATTGTCGCGAGATTTAAGTACTCGTATTTACTTAAATTGAAAATTTTAATAGTTAAAATCAATCGCATCAAGTTATTTAATTTACTTGTTTATCTACACAAGTAAATCTAGCGACAAGCTTTTATCTATACTAATATTATAAAGCTAAGAATTTGTTTGTTTGGTTGAACGCGCTAATCTCAGGAACTACTGGTTCGAATTGAAAAAATATTTTTGTGTTGAATAGTCCATTTATTGAGGAAGGCTATAGATAGGCCGCGGGGCTATAGGCTATATTACATCACACTATGACTATTAACGCGAATGAAACCGTGGGGCACAGCTAGTATCATATAAATTATGTAATGACGTTATAAGTTGGTAGTAAAAGTTTTAAAGTACTTATAAGTAATTTTTTTCTTTTTAGCGCATTTCAATAAAAATTTTTTACTTTTATTTTTTTTTACTTTTTAGTTATAGCTGGATATGTTTCAAAAACTAAGAGTGACTTCACTTTATTTTTCGAGTTATTCTCAGCAAGTCCTTTCATTTGATACCCTTATTGTAGGAATGCATTAAAAATAATTAGTCCGCCATCTTGGGTGTGCCGCCATGTTGGATTTAGAATGACGTCACACAGTTAAACATGCATTGTCATCCAAAATGAACGTGTATACAAAATTTCAGCTCAATCGGTTGAAGATATCTGTTTCAAAATTGAGTTGCAAGATTCCACCCGAACATACATACATACATACCCACATTGCAAGTTAAATAAAAGCTTCTAAAAATCTGCGTCAAACTCAGGCCAAATTATAGTAGATCTGCGTAGTGCCAATGTATTTTTAAGAACTTCAATACACTGCCTACAAAACGAATACGTTAAAATTAAACGAAAAAAATACATTATAGAGAATAATAACTAAAGTTTTCATTATTGTCCTGAATATGATACGCATTGCTTGTGTATGACGTTTAAAACCTTGTTTATTGACAAAACAAACATGACGTATTCCATCGACTTGAGCAGAGACACTGTGCTCAACTCGTCTGTGACTGTGATGTAGCCATGCCATATCCATTGGGCTCGAACGGGGCATTCGTACATGCATGTGCTGGTAGCGGAGTGAAAGTGGCAAGCCTCTTGGCTCTCGGTGACCGAAGGCCGACCACAACTGAGCCGCTCCGGCCGCCGCGTGAATAATCTACACCGAAAAGTGCTGCTCAGCTCATGAGCCAGGTCTTTAACACTGACGAGGAAGAAGCAGAACAGTCGACTCCTTGGTATGCGAATCAGAGACATTGGTATTAAGCTCTTTCCACTTCTTTCTTTTTAAATAACAGCAGCTGATGGTAAGCAACGAAATGGCCAAAAGTGGAAGCGCAATTGGTAAACTCCTTTGTAAGAAACATTAGTATGTAAACCTTTTTTTAATTTTACATCTAACAAGTTTGACCTACATCACCTCATTGTAAGTGACTATCAAGCCCAAGCGCACTACAATTGGAAACTTTGAGATATTCCACTGAGGGATTTAACTGCCAAAGAACTGGCAGAACTTCTATAGTTAAAGATCTTATCTTTAGTTATCATAACAAAACATTGTTATTACGGCGGCAGATAAAGATAAAGTGGTGGTCGCTAGCCTATCAGACTTAAAACAAGACCTACCAATAACCAAATACAGTGCAACCTGTTGGATATCGAACCAGGGACCTCTCATTCTGAGACCGTTAGTTTAAGCAAAAGACAGTGGAAGAATATTGTCATCTCTTGGCAAACTACGAAAGTAAAAAAAAATGTATTAAAAAAGAAAAACAAGGGAACTTCTAATTCTGACAATAAAAACGTCACTAAATCTAGATAATCTAACGAAAATGTTCTTAACACTAAAAGTCTACTTCTCCGAAAACACTCACCTAACGTGGCTGTTAAGGGTTGCCTAAAACTTAGGGGCCTGAAAACCTATATAGGTTGCTGATGTCAGCAACTACTTTTAAGTGACGTTTGATTAAGAAAAAAAATCATTCAGCCATTGAATTCATAATGCATCGATCACTACATCAGAGGTTGCCCAATCTCACGACCGAGATTGTGACGTAGCGGTGACATTAATAGGCGTAGGCTGGGAGGTGTTGACGTATGACACGTTCGCTCGCTGATCGTCAGGTGGGTAACCATGAGATGAGATAAAGCAGTATTATTGCACTTGTAGAAGCGAGACGCGTCTATATACGCTACATGCGTCTGGTTTTTACAACTGCAATAAATACAAATACAAAAGTTTTTGTATTCTCTCATAACAAAGTATTACTATTAACAGTTTATGACACAAAACAACATCGGGTGATGACACTTTGTGAGAGACTTGGAGCTCTATTTTTGAATCGTTCGCGTCGCGACGAGTGGTCACAACCACTCGTTGTTTGGCGAGCGCTGGCGGCGAGTGGTAGATTAAACGTCAAATATATATCAAAGTGTCAACCAACTTACAAGGAACTAAAATAAGAAATTGAATTGAATTGAAATACTTAGGTACTTACATAGCCATAAAGAATGAGTATTTTACGTTCCGTTTTTGTTGCGGTAGTTATCGGTTTTCATTTTTTATGCGTGAAATGGATTAAATTCAACTTATTGAAATATATTGGCAACACCAGAGACGAACGATTCAAAAATACAGAAAATAAGCGCCATGCGGCTTGGAAGGCGGTCGCATTCGACGATCCAATTTGAGACGAATGATTTAAAAATAGAGCCCTTGGAGTCTGAGCTACGATAAAGCTGTCATACAGAACAAGAAATCATTTTGCAATAAGGAACATTTAAATCAAAAAATAAAATAAAAATAAAGTTTGTACAGTGTGTGTTTTTATGCAAAAGTTGCTAACAAATTATATTTTGAAAATTGTGTTGAAATTCTCATAATTTTTGTGTACAGATTGCCTGGTGGAAAGATTATGAGTGCTCTGAACGCTGAATAAGAGTTGTATTCACCTGGTGACAAACGAGGGGAGTTGAAATTTTGCTATACAAACTTTAGTTTTCCTGTATGCAACCAAATAATGAATAAAGCTCGCATTTGCCGGTTTGGGCGCTTAGATCTAGTGTAAAAATTACCTGACCTTACCTGTTCACATTATAGGTACTAAATGTAGTATGTGATATAATGATATCCATAGACTGGACTGTGATAGAGCCTTAGACTTCTCACAGAGTCATCAAGTATGAAGCGTTTTAGGGGTTTTCATAAATGTACTTATACTGGGATTGATGCGTGTTTTATTTAATTACATTTTGAAATTGCTATGTATACATATATTGTATATTTTCTAAAAAATAACTAAGATCACCTTAAATAAAAATGTGACATTTCTGAAACTAAACATATCTATACTAATATTATAAAGCTGAAGAGTTTGTTTGTTTGGTTGAACGCGCTAATCTCAGGAACTACTGGTTCGAATTGAAAAATTATTTTTGTGTTGAATAGTCCATTTATTGAGAAAGGCTATAGATAGGCCGCGGGGCACAGCAAATTTTTTTTATACAGGTGAGTTTAAGACAAATCAATTTTTAAAATTGTACATTTGAACCTGCTTTATCAAAACTTTAAAGTACTAAGAATCGTACAGTCTTCATTATCGATATCAGTATTAATTACGTGGAGCTCGATGACGCAGTGGTTAACCCGCCCGGTCTGCGAGTGCTGAAAATACGCAACTTTCGCAAAGGTCATCGGATAGGTGACCAAAAATGTATCATCTCGAGCTTCTTCGTGTTTCGGAAGGCATGTGAATCTGTTGGTCTGGCTGCATTAGCAGTCGTTAACAACTACCAATCCGCGCTGGGCCCGCGTGGTGGTTTATGGCCCGTTCTCCTTATCCATCCATAGGGAGAGCTCGTACCCCAGCAATGGGGACATAAAATGAGCTGGTGATGATGTGATGATCAGAATTAATATCAAGAGCATTGTAGTACCTAGCGGTGCGTTATATTTACACTATGCCAACAAACAAATGAACGATAAGGCACGTACACGTTACAATCAAGTCGTAAATGAAAAAAAAAGTGTATCTTATTACTCTAAGAATCCGGATGTAAATAAATCTTGAGAGGCGAGCTGCGTGCGCTGTGACGGGCGGGGCGGGCGGCGGGCGCGGCGCGGTGATTGCTCGCCAGCGGCACATTCCGCGCTCACCCTAATTACAAGTGTGCGATGGGCCTTTGTCTAACAGTTCACCTTGCCAGCTTTTTACGTGGTCGATTCGCGACGACCTCTAGCGGAGGACGCTTGGCTGGCTTATGTTGTACTGGTTACGGTTTGTGGGAGGGACCGACTGTGAATGTGGAAGTGTCTTGATGGTTAGTTGTTAGGTGTTGTTAAAATGTTTCAATAGGTGACGGACGACAGAAAGTTTTTAGTTGCGAGGTTAATTAAAGTTTGGTATAGTTTTGGGTGTAGAGAGATTTATAAAACTAAGGCGTAGGTACTTTAAAAAAGAACCTTACATGCTTAGGTGCGAATAAAATTGGCAAAGAATTACACAATAGGAAACTTCATTATCAAAGTGTATTTGGCAATAAAAAAAGGAGAATTTGCTGAATCTTTTCAAGGCTTTCTAGGCAAGCATGTACCATTTTAGACCACATTTTACTTACAGTAAGCAAGTATCAAGCAAGTTGGTTTTCAAACTTGACCATAAACTATATACATACCTCAAAAAATTTTGTTAATGGCAAAGCTGTTGATTATTAGTATTAACATAACAAAACGCATATACGGGAACAGTGCACATTTAAATGTAACACTTTATTTTGTACTAATATAGTAACTATTATTATGTGACTTTATACTTGGCCTAGCATCTCACCCATAGGAACACAACTGATGAAAGAATGATTGACATTTTTCAAATTAAGCAGATGACAAGTCTCCAGAGATTTTGCAAAAGTTAAGTTCGAAAAAGAGTATAAAATAATATTTATTGAAAAATAAACTCGAGTAAATTCGTCTAAAGGGTTAAGTTTAGTAAAATTTAACCCTTTAGATATAGCATTACATACAGCATAAAACCAATGTCTTCAATTAACAAGTGAACACATAAAAGCCAAAAGAAAGTGTGTAACCAAACCTATGTAGGCACCTAATGTCAATCCTAAGTCCACCAACCGATTACTAATCTCTGAAACTCAAGCACGCACCTCCTTATTGAATTACGACCACGACGACGACGCGACGCGGTGTTTTCCTACAGATGTTGGTAGCGGTACTTACGAACTGTGAGCAAACAGCCAGTTCGGAAGCCACTCTTGTTTGCTCGGCTCGCCGCGGCTCCCAGAACACTGTTACGCAAACATGTCCAACACTGGCCAAACACGATGCACTGATCGTTAAAAATAATATTTATTCCAGTACGGTTGCCGGCTTATACCATTGTGCGTTTATGGTTACCTGTCAAAGGATTTCGGAGCGGTGCTTTTTTTCTTTTTTTCTTGCATTAGTTGTTCACTTGTTACTTTTACTCTATGTTCGATATTTGAATGTTTTAACGTTTGCTTTTTTATTGATGACCAATGAATTTTTCACATCACAGAAAAAGTTTCTTAACCAAAAATTTATTCATGCCAAAACTAAACCAATATAAATTTCGCACTTAAATCGAAATGTATTGTTTATTTAAAACACACAGTTTATTTTTACGGACAATTACGAGATAAAGTTACCATAGCCACTCTGTCATAAGAATCTGGTATACGCCTGGCATACCAACTCTTTATATTTTACAATTCTTACCTACTACAATCTAGTACCTAGCTAGTGGTTGTCTTATTATTAATTGAGTAAACAGTGATTTGCGCTACGCAGTCCGACTAAGGACCGTATTGCATTAGACTTTTTCCAGTTGATTTCTAGCTTTAAGTTATGATGTCAGATGCGACCTCATTATTTATTAAAATATGTAAAGTCGTTTCCGAGATCATGCAGGTAGATAGAGACCTTACGGAAAATTATTTGTAGAGACGCTGCGCAAAAAGCTAGTAAACACTTCTGGATAATACCTACTGAGTACTTACAATGTCTTGTGTATAGTGGCTCTATAGTTCTGTAGTTAGAGAGTAAAGTACGCCGCACTGCTACGTGGTAAAGAGTATTGAGCGCAGAATTGACAACAATATATTTGAGATAAATTCTCCTCCGAAAAAAAGTAATGAATTCTCCATCCAGTATATGATTAAGTTTTAGAATAAATATTAATAATTTTAATTTTTTCCATATCCATCCATAGGAAAGGACGAGCCTTTCCCCAGCAGTGAGGACATATAATGAGCTAATGATGATGATGATGATGATGATGATGATTAATAATTTTAAAATATTATTTCGTAAAGGTTTTCCAAGTTTCGCATTTCTCATAATTACGTTATGAGTATCGGTATTAGACAGAACACTTCCTTTGACTTACTCCATTAACATTTTCAAAACAAAGTCGTTATCCTATCAAATTTCCCAGTGCAAATGTAAGTTAATGGAAAAAGCGAGATTGCCTCATGCTGATTCATAATATGTGTGTGTATAATATGTGTTTATGTTGAATGTTCTTGACAACGTCCATCTTTCGACGAAGACTGTACCGGCCTTTACCTCATGGAGTTCAAATCACAAGTTCCAAAAAACTTAGTACCTTTTTCAATATCTCAATCTAAACTAATGTAGAGAAACCTCCTTTTTCTTAAAAACATTAAAAAGAAAAAAGTTGTTTAAAAAAGTTTTAAACGAGGTTTACCAACGCGTGAATATTTTTAATCTATGCCCAAGGTACGGTCTGGTTTATAAATAGCTCGCGGCGAAGGCAGGTGGTGCAGCGGGCCGGGCAGACGCTTGGACGCCTGTCTTCCGCGAATGCGGCCCGCGCATGCCATCCGAGAGCCTTTTAAGGCCTCTTAGATGCACCTTGATTGAACCTGGCCGCTTTGAGTAAGCTGAAAAACAAAATTAAGAGTAAAAACTTCAGTACGTGCTAAGCTTGTGCTAGGAATTTTCTAGGTAAAGTCCATTTAATTGCAATGTTTATCCTATCGAGACGGATGATTGTTGTGTTGATGTTAATACTACCTTTATAATATTAACATTATGACCTTTTAATAGTACCTAATGTGATTATTAATTAAAAATAAATGGAGTTAATAAACGATTCATCTGCTTTGATCGTCGCTAATAGGCATGTGAACATTTAATAATGTTAATAAATGCAATAATTCAATTGCTGTCACACATTTATAGTTGTATAGTGATTGAAAACAAATAGTACATGCCTATTAAGCATCATTGATAAACGAGTGTTTAAAGTCCGAGCAAACAATTAATTTGTGTCTGAGATGTGAACGCGACGAGGCGCTCCTTACATGAACGCATCTTCGTACACGCATTCATGCGCACACGCATACACACGTACGGCATATGCATAGCTATAGCTTACATAACTACACGTACTCGTATCGCGGCAGGAAAACAGGGACAGATATAAATGGAATCCTGATTGCGAATGCTATCTTTATGTGGAACTTGTGACATAACAACCAATTATTTCTGGATGGCATCTCGCCGAGATAAAACGGTGGTGTGCAAACTTTTTAGGAAACTCTACTTTGATGGCCACAGGTTTATACGGTATTCTATAAGATATGTGCTTATTCTTTTTATTACCATTCGATCTGCAGGTAATTGAGTTAGGTATGCATTTTTTTTTATACCTACCTAACATTCCTGCCTAATGGGGTGTTCTCAGTTTTGACCCTAAATTATTAACTTGTTTAGTTTTAACGGTGGAATTTGAGGAATGCAAATCAAAGTAATTTTGATCTTCTAACCTTCGTACGTATTCACATATATCTTTTATGAGATATGCGAAAGCCTAAGGCTTTAGAACAATAAAAGGAAACATTAGTCATTAGATGATTATTAGATCCTGACATAAATAGCTTGACTAAAAAAACTTTTTTCCAAAAAAAATGATATCTATAGTATAGAATCATCGATGAGAAGAAGGTAGTACCTACGTGTATAAAAATAGATAACAATAGGTTGTGAACGTAGAAAGTATATAAATAGGTCGTAGACAACTGGGCGCCTAGAGGCGACATGATGTAGTGTCCCCCATAATAGGTAGTACTTTAAAACTGGCCACTATCTAAATCGATTGTGCAACAAAGAGGTAGTTATTACAAAACCATAGGACCTAGACAAGTGGCATAACGTTTGTAGAATAAAAATGGAATAGAATGATGAAAGTATGGGATTGACATCGACTAATTTGTGATTTCGACTTCTTGGCGGGAAAGTGAAGAGTCATGTCTGAGGTTTTGTTTTATTTTCTAAAGTTTGTGTTATGTCGAATATTAATGTGAAATAATTGTGGTTATTAACAAATGAAAAAACAATGTTTTAGGTTTAATTAGTACTGTGAGAAAAAACGCACACCCAAATATCATAGTGGCAGTGTTCGAGACAATTTTCGTCGTCTTAATATAATACAATTGAACTTCTTGGCGGGAAAGAGAAGAGTCATGTCTGCGGTTTTGTTTTATTTTCTAAAATTTGTGTTACATGTCGAATATTAATGTGAAATAATGGTCATCAACCATTCAGTGTTCGTGAGTGTGCATGAGTGTTGGCAAATGAAACAAAACAGTGCAACGTCACTTTTCAAATTCTCTCAAGAAGTCCGCCCGAGGACTTAGTAAAGTCCCACATCTTTACTGAGATACTCGAGGGGTTGGGTGGTATATCATTTCTCATTTCTATTATCATTCATCATCATCATACAGAAAAGAAATATTGTTTATTTATGTATTACTTGTTAGAAAAATTACTTTGACACTGGCTAAATGTGCTAATCGCACGAAGCCATCAACAAAATGAAAAAAATAAATAAAAAAATTGTGATTTCAAAACTGTATTTTTATTTTTTGTTACTAATGAGCCTTAGGGTATTAGAGAAACCATCTGCACGATATTACGTTCATTATTCTATTCCCTTTCTATTCTACTATCGATATGCTACTTGTTTAGGCCTTCTTAAGTTAGTAAGTTTTAGGATAAAATTTAGGAGGTTAGCGATAGGCGGGCTGTAGACTATAGGGCGCCGTGTTGTGTCGCCGTGTCGCCTGACCGTATCGCGTTACGTGATACACACGGCTTTCGGCCAACTACACCTCGAACAATACACACGTCCTGTATAATGCGCTAGCAACATCGAAATTAGACGTTTTTCTTCTAAAAATGTAATGCTTACTTTGTTAGTATTTTTTGATATATACTTGTTCTGATATTAACTACTTTTAGATAGAATGCAACGAAATCAATATAAAACCTCAAATTATTAAAAAAGAAACTAGTTGTCATATAAACACGACACTAGCGCAACTGGCACGAAATTTGTCTGATTTATCCGACTCTAGCGGTGATAAGCTCCATACAAGTTGACTTTATAGCGTCACCGACTTTTGTTTGATGCTGTCCACTATCTAAATTGATTGTGCAACAAAGAGGTCGTAATTACAAAACCTGTTTAGGTTAGTGAGTTTTAGGCTAAAGAGGTTGCTAATGATAGGCGGGCTGTAGACTATAGGGCGCCGCGTTGTGTCGCCGCGCCGCCTGACCGTATCGCGTTACGTGATACACACCTCGAACAATACACACGTTCTGTGTAACGCGCTAGTAGATATGTGCAGTATATTTTTATATTAATACCTATTTCGTATTTAGACTAGACGTTTAGTAAGAAGTTTAGCTAAGTTTAGCTAAGTTTGTTAATATAAATATTGTTTGATATATACTTGTTCTGATATTAATAACTTTTAGATGAAATGCAACAACAAATTACACAAACAAGAGATATTAGTCGTTTAAACACGACACAGGCGCAAATGACACGAATGTTTTTGTCTGATTAATCCAACTCTGTCGGAGATAAGGTGCAAGCAGACTCTAAAGCATCACCGGCTTTTACTCGTTTAACATTTTACGAAAGTTTACTACATTTACAATGAAGAAAAAAATACAATAAACGTACATGTTTTTAAGTAGGTATACGGTGTTATTTGTGATATAATAATAGTCTCTTTTACTTTTTACAACTTTTCGAAAATAAAAAGAAAAATACTTTCATACAAAGTTTGAGCAACGGTATCCATTCAGTATTTATTTTTAATTTTACGGATAATATCAGGGTTTTTTGTAGAGTTTGTGGTAAAAAGGTTAATATCGTTTTACAAATTACCCTGTATACGTATACGATCGCAATGTTGGACCCTTGACAAATAAGTTCTATTGTATGCACTTTTCTTAGTATCTTCCCTTAGTGTGAATCTATCATTTGTTTTGTGATGTCTAACTGCATAACTACTCCTTTGTAATGTAACTGTTGATTCACCTATAACAATAAAATAAAGAAAAAATAAAAATAGTCATCTCCGCATTAAATTTTTGTTCGTTTCTGATGGTTGGCGGAGTATAGACCACAGGGCGCCGTGCAGTGCTGGATCGGGCCGTATCGAGTTACGTGTGAATCGACTGATACACAGTGCGCTGAAGGACGGTCAACCAAATATCAAACGCAAAATATTCATCGTCATATCATCAATCTTCATACTGAAGTTTGAAGATCAGTACACAGGAAGTAAATCATTAATTTTATTATTCTCCACAACCTTTAACTTACAATATAAATTACAAAGAAAAAGTTTTGTAGCGGATAAAGATTTTGATAGACTGGTGCCTCAGCTAAGCGGCAGCCTGTCTCAAAGGCGCTAGCGTTTTCCAATCATTATGAGAAGATGATCGGTTGTCATCGAATCGAATCCTTAAAATATTTACTGGTAATTAAATCCAGTAAATCATTTAGCCATATATCACCAGCTGATTTTTATGTCCCCACTGCAGGGATACGAGCCTTCCCTATGGATGGATAGGGAAAACGGGTCAAAAACCGCCACGCGGGCCCATTTCGGTACGATGGTTGTTAACGACTGCTAATGCAGCCGGGACCAACGGCTTTAAGTGCCTTCCGAAGCACAGAGGAACTCGAAATGATAAATTTTTGGTCACCCATCCGATGACGGCCTTTGCAACAGTTGCTTAACCTTAGCAATTGCAGACCGGGCGCGTTGACCACTGTGCCATCGAGCTCCTATCCACGTACACGAGATCAGGTAGGCTACTCTTGACGCAAACTCAATCTCAATACAATTCCAATGCGATTAATATGTATCGATATTGGGATAAGTTTCGCAATTTCGGAACGCCCCATCTCGATAATAATTTGTTCACTCAATTTCCACGCAATCTAATTCCAATGTAGCGCTATTATCGCTTTTAACAGTGCCATTTGAATTTTTAAGATTTGAGGGATTGGAGATTGATTATTGCAATTGTGTTTCAAGAGTAACCCACCTGCTCTCGTTGCATATTATACGATGCACTCTTACATTCTTGTAATTTATCTAATCAGTCCCGTGACCAACTGACTACAGCCGGTGCAACTCAGTCGCGGGTATAAAGGTATGCCTGATATATGATAAGATTGTGTTAACCCCCATAACATATTTTGGTTTATCCAATGAGGAGCTCGATGGCGCAGTGGTTAAAGCGCCCGGTCTGCGAGTGCTGAGATTAAGCAACTTTCGCAAGGGCCGGTCATCGAATGGGTGATCAAAAATGTATCATCTCGAGCTCCTCCGTGCTTCGGAAGGCACGTAAATCCGTTGGTCCCGGCTGCATTAGCAGTCGTTAACAACCACCAATCCGCACTGGGCCCGCGTGGTGGTTTATGGCCCGTTCTCCCTATCCATCCATAGAGAAGGCTCGTGCCCCAGCAGTGGGGACATAAAAAATGAGCTGATGATGATGATGATCCAATGTTAATCATAAAGTAACTATGATAAAAATGTTTGTATTTGTTGATGATACAGACGGCAGGGCGCCACGCATTGTCGCCGTACTGCCTGGCCTTCTGATTTGTCGTTATACACACAGCCACACAGCGTTGGACAAGGTCATTAATATTAGCTTGTTTTGGAACAAAATTTATTGCTTATATCATTAGAATAAAAAAACTAGTTGCTAATAATGATGCTTGTCAAGACACCGCAGTCTTTTTTATTCTGCAATCGGCAAGCTCTTTAACGACATCTCATCTGAAGAATCTCATTTCAAGTGAAGTAAAGACTGAAGATAGAAGCTGCACCTCTACTACCAAGAAACTTTATAGGATCTAGATTATAGCAGGTACATACATTTTATAGGTAGTTTCCGTTCGCGTAATTTTCTTATTATTCGACTTGGGAGATGCTCGGATTGAATGTGAGAAGTTGCGGTTCATGTTAGACTGCTGACACGAACTCAGTCCTAACATAAGAATATTAGCTTTATGAAGAAGTCAAAATAAATAATATGTCTATGAGTAAATGGTGAAGTTGCGCGTGCGTATTGTGCGTGAGTATCACCTCGTGTTACCATACACGCACCCACCTGCGAGCACCACCGACACTTGCGTCATATACCTACAACTTCAAATAATAAAACTGGTTCCGATTGTGATCTATACGATGGTGGATCGACGATTAATGTCCAGCACACCTGGCAGTGGACCCGCACTGTCACGACACTTGATACTGCCCCACCTACAGCATTACAATAAAAAAAATACATTTCATATTCAATATGTTTCACCGACAAAATCGATTCTCAAAATTCACTAGGGTACGTCATTCGCGCTTATAGATTTAACAGTTGACAGATTATTATTATTTTTTAAACTGATGACTCCCATTTACTTTTATGCATTTTTTTATTTAATTCTTCTTTCGTTCAAGAAGGTCACACGCAGACAAAAAGCGATTCAACAAAAAGCCGCCTGTCCACTCGCAAACAATGTGTTGAAGCGATTAATATGAGGTGACACAAAATACTGTCATTACCTAAGACATTCATAAAGGCCTTTTACTCATTAGTCATTCAGAAGCCTCACCATACTTGGCGCAAGTGACATGTGTTATTTTTTGAACAAAGAAGTCGGATCAACGACCTGCCCTTTTTTGGAGGAGCGAGGCAACCAGCCATAATGCGATACAGATAAAGCGCCAACAATTGTCGCATGCAGAGAAAATGCACACTTGTTTCAATAATTTCTTGGACACAATGTCTGTCCTGTGATATTTGTCCGGTAACAAAGTAAACATTACTTTACACGGTACCTTCAGATACTTTTTGCAGGTTCAACTTTTTCATCATCATCATCATCAGACTGTAAACATTCTACTGCAGGGCTCAGGTCTTGAGGGGTCGGGGCGAATAGTCCTAGATAACAATCTGCGCCACCTCAGGCGTAGTGTTATGCCTAAAGCATTTTCTTCTGTATAAAAAAAGGTTTTACTACAAGAGGCACATGGAGAAATTGGGCCCTAGCCCACTAGGCTGACCAAATGCGGATTTGAACGACTGCTTTTTTGCGATAACAACTGGAACCAACGACATAACATGCGGTCTGAAGCTCGCAGGATTTTCTCCTAACCTGAACCTGAACGAATTATTTGGAAAAACATTTCAAAGTAAATTAAATACACTATTAAAAAACACTGTCAAGTAATTTATATTATTTTTAATTTTTGCATTTACAATACTAAAGTATATCATCATCATCATCATCATCAGCTCATTTTATGTCCCTACTGCCCCAGCGGGCACGAGCCTTCCCTGCGGGTGGATAGGGAGAACGGGCCATAAACCACCACGCGGGCCCAGTGCGGATTGGCTGCTAATGCAGCCGGGACCAACGGCTTTACGTGCCTTCCGAAGCACGGAGGAGCTCTAGATGATATATTTTTGGTCACCCATCCAATGACCGGCCTTTACGAAAGTTGCTTAACCTCAGCACTCGCAGACCGGGCGCGTTAACCACTGCGTCATCGAGCTCCTAAGTATATAAATGTATATAATATAAAATATTAAATAATATAAGTATATAAAGTAAAATTTAAAAAAAAATTAGAAGATAAAATTTTACTAGAATAAATCAACCAGTTTCAGGAAGCTATGGTGGAAATCGAACCCACGACCTATGGATAACCGGTCCAATACTCTGGCCGCTGAGCTAGCGAAGCCCCAGAAGACTCGTTACATTTTTCTAGTAGTTTGTGATAAACGCTCAAGCCAGCGGTATTACGTCACTGTGAAGTTACTATCAGCGTCAGGTCAGCGTCTTCTACCGCTTACCACGACGAGTGCTCTGAAGAACTCTTTGACCTTACCCCACCTTCTCCCTTCCTCCATAGGAGTACGCGTGCTGCTCTCCAGAGTCACCGCTGTACTGTCTCGAACATTCGATCGCGCACAAAGAAATTTGGTGACTCGTTTCTTTGTCGTACTTCCAAAAAATTAAATAGTCGACCAGCACATGTTTTCCCTCCTTCCTATGACATGGGGTCCTTCAAACGAGGCGTGAAGTGGCACCTTGTGGGCCGGCAGGGTGAGGGTGACTGATGCTGCGTTGCTTTCACGCTGCATCAGTGCCTGGACTCCATTTCCACTTAACATCAGGTGGAGTGGAGTCATTTGCCGAGCTATGAATAAAAAAACTAAAAAAAAACTATACCCTCACTTTTTCTAGTAAAATTGTATCTTATTGTTAAGTAATTTAATAATAAAAACTAACGATAGATAAATAAATTGAATTTGCAAAATGTAATGCCAACAGGTCTTTGGGAACACAAGATTCCTTTTATAAGTCCGGTGGCGCTGAAAAAGCCGTCTGAGGTTATTAGCAAACTTTCTCCAAAAAAACTAATCCTTTTTTCAGACTGCTGAATGTTAAGAGTAATCTCTCGATGCCACAGTTGAAGGTTTCATGGAATATAATTGCGAGATACTGTTCCAAAAAAAAACAATAAGTATCTTTTCGCCAGAACTCGTAATTAATTGCTTTAATTTGGGTTTAATCTCTGAACAAATCGAACTTAAACGTTATCAAGTATTATATTGGATACATTGCGAGTGTGTTCCCTTTTTATAAATTGTTTTTTAAGTTTACGAGCACACTAAGTTTTTATTTTATAATGTGTATTATAAAATAAAAACTTTACTTAGTTAGATATGAGCTCGAGCGCGCGAATACCAGACACAATAGAATTTTAATTGTTATCGGCCACCTGGTAGTCGATCGACGCTCAAGGGGTTATTGTTATGAGAATGAAACACTTTTTCTATAACACGAGTTTCATTATAACATATAATTCAATTTGACCCTGTCATAACTTTAAATAATACGTAAAAAAATATACATATGTAAGTACATTGATACAAAAAGCTCAGAAGAACGAGTAAAAAGTGTCTCGTTTTCAATTTACGTTATATGCGTATTTCGCGAAATCCAACTTCATAATAATTTCATGGTAATTATTACAAGATTGGATTATTGGATATATTAATATTCGTTGAGTCACTGCTTGGATCGCTACTATTTATGTATATCCGTTCTGTACTTACTATCAGTACTACAAAACTACGAGTAAGTAAGTACAATAGTACTAGGTTGATAGCAACCTATATTGTTATGCCATATTTTTTTCTTAATAACGTTTTTACAATCGCACTTTATTTATGTAAACATAGTCTAAGGTCCGTTTATCTGCTCATACATTATAGTGCACATGTCAATCGTATCGCGAGGTTGAAGTGTCACGTGGTAGGAGGTCTCTATCGTTTCCAGTGTTGCTGCCCACCTTTCCATGAGATACCAGCAATGAGGACGCGGAACTCTTTTGCAGAAAACTGATAAAGATATAAAATATATATATAAGAAATGTAAATTTTCGAGTTCGAATTTTAAGAGAACTCCACATAGAAGATTTATCAAGTTTGACACCTGGTATGAATCTTTTTGGCATTCAAGATAATATGAACCAAAGTACAGTAAATTATACCATACCATAAAATAAGAATTTATGGCAATAGTCGTTACGCAAACTCTGTTGCAATAATCCATTGATAACAAACATTTTCTACATGAATATGCTGCTATTATAATACTGAACGATGACGAGCACTGACCGAAAAAAAGTTGTCTTTCAAATGTAACACCCCTATATCCAGTTACTTTTCAATGCATTTTCACCTTCAGTCGTGTCGCCAGGTTGACATGAAGGCCAGGCGCTGCCCTGCCTTGCCCCGTTGTAAAATATAAAAAAGCTAAGCCCGTTTCACCTATATTTAAATTCAATAAATATGAAATTGATACTGGAATAATAACCGATATTGGTGGAAGAGGAATTGTTAACAGCGAATTTGTATGGTCTATTAGCGGAGTTGACGCAGCCGCCAGGTGTACGCCGGCAACCAGTTCGATCTCTGTATCACGTTACACTAGGTTTCACATTAGGAAATTTATACGACGTCTCAAGTGACTACCGACTGTTAATTATTGTTTTATTGACGAGATAAATTATAATAATTATTAATCGGTTCCAAGAATGTACAGCAAAACAAGATGATTCATCGCATCGGCTATTTTGCCGCAGATATGCGCGAGCGCCGCGGGGAGTGTTGATTAAATTAAGTGACATTTCATTTTGATATGCCGCCATTAATCTGGCACATTACGAGGGCCGTTACCGCGGTGCAGGTGGCGGGCCGCGCCTGTGCCTACGTCACGCCGTGCTTCCAGCGCCGCACTCCTTATAACACCAGTAGTACCTACCGCACTCTTTAGAGCTCCAGTAGTACCACGCTCTCTAGAACACCGGTAGTACCGCACTCTTTAGAGTTCCAGTAGTACCACGCTTTCTAGAACACCGGTAGTACCGCACTCTTTAGAGTTCCAGTAGTACCACGCTCTCTAGAACACCGGTAGTACCGCACTCTTTAGAGTTCCAGTAGTACCACGCTCTCTAGAACACCGGTAGTACCGCACTCTTTAGAGTTCCAGTAGTACCACGCTTTCTAGAACACCGGTAGTACCGCACTCTTTAGAGTTCCAGTAGTACCACGCTCTCTAGAACACCGGTAGTACCGCACTCTTTAGAGTTCCAGTAGTACCACGCTCTCTAGAACACCGGTAGTACCGCACTCTTTAGAGTTCCAGTAGTACCACGCTCTCTAGAATACCAGTAGTACCGCACTCTTTAGAGCACTAGTAGAGCACAGGCATCCGAAATACCTTACTTTTTAGAGTACCAGTAGTACCGCATCAAGAGGAGTGGCGGAAAGGAGAAATGTCAGTATCTCTTTTTCTTCAGAAATTGAGCATTTCGGATTTCGGATGAAGTGCGCTTTCTGTCTTATCATTACTTACTATGAACCATACTATGGATGATGGAAAGCTCTACCACGTTGTATTTCTGCAATAAAAAAAATTAAAAAAAACCATGATGGATTGAAAACCTCTTTGCAAATGGTTAATAGCGTGTGATTTAACTGCATTACGTTATATTGTAAAATCCCACGGTGCGTGGATTCCTTAAGAAGGAGCACCACGCTCGCGGTGCGCAGGACACACCCAGCAGCTGTCAATTTTACGCGTCCACTTCGCGCATTACCATGTATATTGTTTGTCAATACGCCGCATTTGCATAAGCAACGCGAAGGAAACTTTATAGCCGGAGGGAATGTCATGAGCCCAAAGTATTGCTGCTATTTTTTTTTAAAGAAAAAGAACTGGCAAATGAGCGTACGTATACGGTCTGCCTGAAAGAAAATAAGTATTTTTCTTATTTTTCTTTCTACACAATAAGGGAAACCCGCGCGCGTTGTCGGGCCCGAAGTTTCAGTTCTTATAACAGTTCAGTTTATACTGAGTAAGAGATAAAGAATAACATTGCATGAAAATGTTGTATTGTATGTTTAGATAAATTAAGGAATGAGTAGTTATATTAGAGGAAGTTTGTAAGACAGTGGCGCTAGTTTTATGACATAAAAATTAATACGAAATTGTGTTACTTCAAAAGGGCATGTAATAGGAAGGATAAGTGCTAATGGATGAAATACCAAATGAAAATGCGTTAACTCCAAGTAACCAGAGCCTCGATCTATTTATTCAAAAACGTTGTCACTAGTGCGCCGGAAGCCTGATTTTGACATTAGGACTGGGATCCGAGAGCCTCGGAAAATCTAGTAGGTAAGAGACGGGAACCGCTCGCGTAGTGCCAACCCGTCTAGATACCCTCTGAGACAGTATATTTTTAAACTATGTACTTATAATACCTGCAAACGTCACTAAGTTTATAAGCTACCAAATTATTTTCCACCTGTATGTTATACTTAGTTAAGGCGAAGGGTAAGGTACACTAGCGTATACACTACTATACTATAGCGCACTAGCTGATGGGTTTAATTTGATAACTGCTAAACTGGATTTTTTTCAAACATTGCGGACCTTCCGACACTAGGCAAACATCTATTATTTAATAATTGTGCACTACTTTTAGGTTTGTTTTTGTATTCATTCGCTAATACCAAAAGTGGCCATTTTTTGTGAATAAATGCGATACCTCGTTTTGTGAATAAACCACGCAACAAAAAGTAGTGCACAATTATTAAATAAATACTATGGATGCTTTCCTGTTGTCGGACGGTACGCAATGTTTAAAAAAAGTTCCGGTCCGTTAGTAATTATCAAATTATCAATTGGTGGCGCTAGTGTGCCTTACCCTTCGCTTTAAGCAAATAAGTCTTTTGATTTGATTTTATGTCCAGTTACGCTGTAAAGGCCATCTGGGGCCAAAAGCACCTTCCTCTTTCTCTTACCAAAAAAAAGGAGCTTAATAGTAAGGCTGACGCTACGGCCCCAGGTCTATAAGTGAGGTAAGTATAAAGTACGAACATGCCCGGTCGGCTGCGTGCAGCGTGCGTTTCCATTTTGCAATACAATCAACACTATTGATACCACACCTTATTAACATAAGTATTTACGGCTATACAGTAAATCAAGACATTTATGTACGTACTTTACACATTGCAGATTAGGTGCGGTCGTTAATCTTGAGTGGCTGTATTGTACGGCACGGTGCCTCATTGCTTGTCATTATTTATAGACAATTAGATAAAAAATAATAAAGTTACCGTTTCAATTAGTCGTTTTATAATTCAATGACGATTACCATTTTTATTGTGGACTGTTGAGATTTATTATTTTATGTCGTTATTTTGCAATCGCAAGCTTAGTAAATGTAGGAAATGAAAATAATCATTTGTGTTAGTACAAATAAATAATCACGTGGAACATGAAAGCGTGACGACTCCTCTCTTAGTATAAAGTTCACATATTTACTGAATTTCAGTTATAATTTCTCACTGATTTCTCGTCATTGAAATTGGCTATGTAGGTATAAACCGTCATCATCATCATCATCTCAGCCAAAAAGACGTCCACTGCTGGACAAAGGCCTCCCTCAAGGATAATTAATTTTGAGGGGAATTTGCCATAATCGCCACGCTTGGCAGGCGGGTTGACGATCGCAGTAAGGTGAGAATAATCACAGAGAGACGCTGCTGCCCATCCTCTGGAATGCTCCCATAGTTGCCTTCTACGACACCCACGGGAAGAGATGGGGTGGTGCAATTATTTACCCCCGGCACTACACGGGGTATAAACCGTATCAAGTTATAAAAAACAAATATTTTCCGAGATTTGAGAAAATTCTGTTGAAACATTCATGATCCAATAAGTCTTTTGGAAAGATAATTTGCTCGTTACAAGATGAATTTTACTAGAAAAATCAAGCAGTTTCAGAAAGTTCGAACGGGAGTGGGGTGTCGGTAGCTCAGCGGTCAGTTATCCAAAGGTCGTGGGTTCGATTCCCACTCGACCTTCCTGAGATTGGTTGTTTTTTTCTATTAAAATTTCATCTTGTAACTTATAGCATTGTGAATGCAAAAATTCAAATATAAAAATAACTTTTAACAAAAAAAAACCGACTTCAAAAAGGAAAATAAAAAAAGTAAAAAATAAATTTACTTAGCACAAAGTAATTCGGTTTTTTGATTTAGTTAATCAGAAATGATTAAATAAGTATACAAAAAACGCATATCAGTTTTAAAGAAGGTCTATTGAAGTCGGGTGGTTGGTGGTCGGCTGGGGGACAATTTTGTTTCATTTAAACTTTTGTTCCATTATCTCCACCTTTTTATTGTAAAAGCCCCAAACCCCACCCGAATTCAATAGATCTTCTTTAAAACAGAACTGATATGCGTATCTAAGTAATTAATAATATGATCTCAATATTATTTCTTGCTATAGACAATATATAAGTGTGAATGCGTGTGTGAGTGTGTGTGTGTGTGTGTGTGTACATTACAATAAATAGAGAATACTATGGAGTGCAGCGCGGGGAGATTTCTTGGCGGGAAAGTGAAGAGTCATGTCTGCGGTTTTGTTTTATTTTCTAAAATTTGTGTTATGTCGAATATTAATGTGAAATAATGGTGGATTATTAACCGTTAAATGTTCATGAGTGTGCATGAGTTGACAAACATAACAGTGCAACATCACTTTTCAAATTCTCTCAAGAAGTCCGCCCGAGGACTTAGTAAAGCCCCACATCTTTACTGAGTTACTCGAGGGGTTGGGATTTCTCACTTCTCATTTTTTATTATCATTCATCATCATCATAGAGGAAGAAGTTTATTCATGTATTACTTGTAAGAAAAACTACTTTGACACATGCTAAATGCTAATCGCACAAAGCCATCAACTAAAGGAGAAAAAAAAGTGCAGCGGGCTTAAACAGCTGGTTTTATTTTTAAAAACATTAAGACTTCAAAATTGGAACTCCTCAATGATTTAAGGGTGTGCTATGGAAAAGTGCAGCGGGCGGCGGTTCGCGGTTAGGCCACGCATGCGCGGTGCAGTAGCCGACCTTGTGGCCGCGGGCGCGGCGGCCGGTGCCGGCGCGCGGTGTCGCGTTGCGGCCACATTTCAGCCGCTCGCCGCGCGTGCGGTTCAGTCCCGAGACGGAATGCCCTCATCATTTGATAGCTTACTACAACATTTGATATACTCTCGACGACATAGCTGGCGTGCCTGGCGGCCGGCCAATGTGACGAGAGCGCAGGTGCGTTCCGACTCGGGAAACGGGTGTACGTACAACAGTTAAATGAACAAGTTGCTTTTGCTATGCGTCTGTTAGTTCAGGATGGCGGTGAACTAATGATGCACGCCTGAGCAGCTATGCTACCATGAACCAGGCTACATAGTCACACAATACGAGTATTATACATTTAGCTTATGTTACATTTATTTATTTATTTATTTATTCCTCCTATCTTTACAGGTGAGTCCTAATGCGATAGCGAGGTTACAATACAACAAATTACTTCATAAAATTTAAATTCATTCAAATTATAAAACAGTAAAAAATAAATGTTGTTCCTGTTCTCGAATCGTAGTATTTTGTGATTGTAGTATTCTGTACACATGGACGATTTCTACAAAAAAATAATAGTAAAAACTGTTATTTCAACATTAGGTGAGTTGGAACGCACGATTAAAAATGGTTGACGGTAGTATGTTACAAATGAATTGTTGCTAAGCTAAAGGGTTTGAAACGTCAGAGTAAAATAATATGTTAATACACGCCAGTAGATCCTTTATAAAGTGTTTCATTTCAATGTGTAGTGTTAACGTAAACTTTAGAAAACTGTTGGTTTCTCTTCCATGTTTTTATTGCATTGCTGTTTTACGTACCTATCAAACGACAGTTGATAGTTTGATAGGCATTTTGGAATACTGAGAGAAATGCAGTTATACAGCCATTCGCATCGAAGAGTTTCAATGTTACAATTCACGGTTGCGAATAGGAGACAGACATACAATACACTAATATCACTATAAAACATCTGCATGTACGCGATAGCGTACTCATTATAACCTGACCTTTTTGATGTATTTGTTTTTGTTTTTTTTTTAAATTGTATTAATGATGTTCTCTTTTGGTATGGTTACCTGGTACTGCCACAGTCTATCCCACCTCTTCCTTGTACTACGCAATAAATTTTAAGTATCTCGAACACTACACATTTAAATAAAACAACTTTTAGGAATCTACTCGCGTTGATATTTCTGTTGGCTTTGGATAGCCTTTACGTTTATTTACTAACAATTACTTTACTTTAAATTAGTGGTAACAATTTATGTACTAGCATTCGATAATAACCCTAAAACCTACAAATTAACTTTAATAATTACCTACTTAACGTTACAGCGATAAACACGTACGCATGATACAAATCTGTAGCTAACAAATGTTACCATAAATTTATGTGGCCAGTTCTATTAATAACTCAGATAACTATTCTAATTGCCAGGTACCCATGATGTATGGCGGCATTTGAACAAGTCCCTCTAAAGCGTTTTAATTGAAACCTAAGCTATGAATATTCCAATCATCTTAATATCATAATTAGACTAATGTGTATTGCCCTCATTGCAGCGTCTCGTTGCGCCCGCGCATATTCTGCACAAACCACATAAAATATGCATAATTGATCAATGTTAAGCGTTGAAATATTGGCATACCTGTCTGATGACAATATTGAGATTACCCACGGCCGAAGGAAACTAATTTTATTGCTGCGATGAATCATCTAGTAGAAAAACAACGTTGTAACTAATTGGGACACAAGTTTTTTAAATGTGGTTCCTTGTGAAGAGGTTGCTTGCTAAAGCAGAGGTTCTTAAACTTTTTAGGCAATGCAGTGCCAACGACACACAACAATCATTTAAAGACATTTAAATTTAAAATAAGATTTTATACTCTTTTATACGATTTAAGTAGGTATACGATTTTTTACTATTCAACTCTCAACTCATCTCTTTAGAATTCCATGTGCTAAGGAAGAATACGAGGAGCTCGATGGCGCAGTGGTTGACGCGCCCGGTCTGCGAGTGCTGAGGTTAAGCAACTTTCGCAAAGGCCGGTTATCTGAAGGGTGACCAAAAATGTATCATCTCGAGCTCCTCCGTGCTTCGTAAGGCACGTAAAGCCGTTGGTCCCGGCTGCATTAGCAGTCGTTAACAACCATCAATCCGCACTGGGCCCGCGTGGTGGTTTATGGCCCGTTCCCCCTATCCATCCATAGGGAAGGCTCGTGCCCCAGCAGTGGGGACATAAAATGAGCTGGAAGAATTTATGTGAACTTCTAAAATGTATGTTAACTAATGCAACCTAAGCTATCCCTGTACCCCGATTGGCCAATAAAAATTCCGTACACCTCCTAACTGTATTAACCACTTTACATAAACGTATTTGTTGCTCTAGCTAGACAGTCGCGCTGTGTCTATTTTTAGCCTGGCGTTGTTCTAGCGCTGCAGCCAGTGATAAATAATGCAAACCGAGCTTTTGACACAGATGTAACACGGTTATAGAAGTGACAGAGGAGTAATACTAATATCGACATTGGTTATTTTAGTCAGTTGCGATGACCGAACGTTTCTTTAACACCTTTTCATAAAATAAATAAATAAATAATAAACTTTCCTACACTTACACCAATTATCTAGCCCAAGAGAAGCTACGTTATGAAACTCGTTAAATGGTTACTAGACAACGGATAAACATACTTAAAATACTTAATATGTATTTAAAGTATGTTTAATAATTTAGAAAAACAATAATTTCTAAATTGACCCGACCGGGGATCGAACCCTCAGAGATAGCGACACCATGAATACTGGTGTACAAACCACTCGACCAAAGAGGTATACATTATCCCTTGTTCAGATCGATAGAAGGTTTAACGATTTTTTTATTGAGTGGTTACCGCAAGATTCGTTAAATACTTTAATGCACATGATAAATACACAAATTAATAAAAACAGAAAAAAAAAACAAAGGTGAACAATGTCTACCAACCAACTGCTTTGCGGAGAAAGAAATAGTTTTAAGTAAGGGTAAAAGTACACATTAATTATACTTTTGTTAACATTATTTATGTTATATCAGCCGTACATACCCCACTGCTGGGCAACGGTCTACCCACGCCTTTTTCCACATCTCGCAGTCCTCTGAAACATCATAATTAATTATTAATTATACCTTTATTTAAAATTTTAATGTAAAGCGCGGTCGAAAATTTAGAACAAATTTTCGTTATCCATCCGGACATCCCCGAGACCCGCCGAGATCGTCCGAGAGCCCAGAGATCGCTTAACATAGACATAGATCGTGTTACACTGCCCTACAACTCAAAGCAATTATGTTACACCATTATTGTTTAGAATACAATAGATCAGATATCTTAGTAGTCTAGTGTTTTTACAAGGAGTTCTAAATATTTAACAAAGAGGTTATTGACCGAAGAACAAAGAGGTTTTGTCAATGTCGCAAAGAGTGAGTGATTTTATATTTCAATTTTTTTAAATATTTTACGGGTAAGCACAGTGCCTTGATCTCACCTGATGATAACGCCAATGATGGAAGCGCTCTTCACCCGGGATCCTCAGCTAGTGAGGCACTGGCTATCATATCTCTAGCTGCCACACAACAATGCTACCAAACATTGATGTTATGGCGACACATTTAGATAAGATGGTGGTTGCTAGCCAGGCGGACTAAGAAGCCCTATATCACCAGACCTGTTGGGTCTAAACCGGTGGTCTTAACCACTAGACCACAGAGACTGTACTCCTAGTATTGCAAGCATCGTCTATTGGCTACAGTGACTACATTCCAACTAGGGTGGACCGTATGCCTCTTTAAAAATACTAGTGGTCGCCCGGTGGTCGAAATTCGACCGTAATTTTATTGAGGCTGCACGGATTGTACCTATCATAAGCAATGAAAAATTTAAAAAGATAAAATGTGAGTTTGAATTGGCATTGACAGATTTCGGACGCTCCTCTTCCATTTTTGAAATTTTTGAAATGAGTATATGCGTGTGTGTCAAATACATGGTAGTGTGTGTAATGTTTGTTTTATTGATTTAATGTATTTTTTATGCATAATTTAAAAAAAATATTAACATTCTGCAATCCTTCTCTATATAAACTATAAGTGTGCGAAATTTCATACTCCTACATCCGCGCAATTTTCGTAAAAAGGTACAAAGTTTTTGCTTCACGTATTAATATAAAGATTCTCATCTAAATAAAATTAAGTAGGATCCTTAGTAATTGAGAATCCTATATAATTTTAATTACCTTATCATCACGTAACATCAGGTGAGATAAAGGCTAAGAATGCTTACCTGTAAGTAAATAAAAAAAAACAAAAGAAAAAACAATGTTATAGATTTAATTAGTACTGTGAGAAAAAACGCACACCCAAATATCATAGTGGCAGTGTTCGAGACAATTTTCGTCGTCTTAATATAATACAATTGAACTTCTTGGCGGGAAAGTGAAGAGTCATGTCTGCGGTTTTGTTTTATTTTCTAAAATTTGTGTTATGTCGAATATTAATGTGAAATAATGGTCATCAACCATTCAGTGTTCGTGAGTGTGCATGAGTGTTGGCAAATGAAACAAAACATTGCAACGTCACTTTCAAATTCTCTCAAGAAGTCCGCCCGAGGATAAGTCCTAAAGTAAAGCCCCACATCTTTACTGAGATACTCGAAGGGTTGGGGGGTATATCATTTCTCACTTCTCATTTCTATTGTCATTCATCATCATCATACAGGAAAGAAATATTGTTTATTTATGTATTACTTGTAAGAAAAATTACTTTGCACTGGCTAAATGTGCTAATCGCACGAAGCCATCCACAAATGGAAAAAAAATAACACATCTTTTTATTGAAATTTTATGGGATGTCAGCTAAAGAATTAAATTGTTGCTTTTGTCATTTAAACACGCTGAATTTTAATTTTGTAATTTTTATTCTGTATTTTTTATTTTTTGTTTTGTAATTTTTATTTTTATTTCGAATTATTTGATATTGTACCTATGATCCAAAGTTGGTCGAAATAAACGCATTTTATTTTTATTTTATTTATTTTATTTAAAGACTATAATCAGTTGCAGGACCCTATTTTTAATGAATAAAGAAAAATAAAGTCAATGTCTGGTTCCTGTCCAGCAATGGTTCCACTACCCTAACCCCCACAATTGCTAATTAAACTAAGCCGCACTTACCAATTGCGCACTAATGTAACACAATCCGTATTAACTTTAAACTTTTCAGCGTGCGAGTGTTGTATAGCGTTACTCAACGCCACTGTTTACATTGGATATTTCTGGTATCACCTACGTGACCTGGGTCGAGTATGTATCTCAATGAAACTGTGGTCTTACCATGTAAATAGTGACCGGTCGCGCTCCTCTCGAGCGACCGAACGGGACTCAAGTCAGCTAATTCAATGACATCGTAAATGTAACTTGATTTTGACATACCTACCTAACCTAAAGAAAGAAAATTTACAAAATTAAGTCACCAATATTCGATTGTAATCATTTTAAAATAGCAGATTTAAACTCTTTTCACAATAATATAAACCAAATAAAATCTTTTTGGAAAAGCGGTAAATTTTTGTTTATCTACATATTCTATTATATATCTATCTATATAATATAGCTACTAACTATAACTTAACGAACTAATTTAAAGATTCCCATTGAATTATTTTAGTAAGACCAGTCCAGTAACACGGAAGTCAGTCTTCATAAGTTGATCATTTGCGTTAGATTTCATACTACAAGCCGCCTTCAGAATGGACAATTTTTACTAACTACATATTGATGTAATGGGTAATTCCGTATACCTTAAATCCCTTCAAGTGATAACAGTGTAAAATCAACGTGATTATGTTTGTGGCAGCGTGATTGTGATAGATTATTTAAGCCTGAGTCAAATAAATGTTTCCGAGTTTGCCAAAAATGAAAGCTATTATTTGTAACAGACGTTTAATGTAGAAAATTGAACTTTGAACGATTTCCATATTATTATTTTGTAGTTTCTTTAAGTCGGAATAGCAACCGGTCGCAGTGTTACATAATTATTATGTTGCCGTGCCCAAAATAAAGCAAATACTCTAGGTTACTGTGCTTGCCAATAGTGATCCCGAGCCATCCTGGTGGCAGAGAAGGATGGTAGGTACTGGATTTTTAGTGGGTATACCGCGCCTCCCCTTTTCGAGCTTTTAGAAGCTGGACGAGGGAAGAGGAGGAGAGTCCTACATAGCTCAAAGTCTCCCCTGGCCCCGGTGTATGCGTAAAGTATTTTATTTGAACTCGTGCATGCCGTTCGTGGTCCCGAGTCATCACTGTGGTAGAGAAGGAAGAAGGGATGATGTTTTCTGTGGGTAAAGGGCCTCCTCTCCCCAAGACGAGCTCTTCGTGGCTGGACGGGCAAAGGGGGAGAGAGTCCCACATAGTGCGTGGTCGTTCTTCGCCCGATGTATACATATACGTTTATCTAGTCAATAAAGGTAACTGGTAGTTTTAGTAAATTCAATTACTTATTACAACTCACGCATCCTGTGTCGGACTAAACAAATGTTATCATAAAGACCTTTACTAAGCAGTAGTGTTCATAGGAGCTCGATGGCGCAGCGGCTAGCGCGTTCGGCTTGCGATCTTGCCCGCTAAGCAACTTTCGCAATGCCGGGTCGCCTGATGGGTGACCAATTAAAAACATCTCGAGCTCCTCCGTGCTTCGGAAGGCACGTTAAGCCGTTGGTCCCGGTTGTTGTCGTAAGATGGCAGTTGTTAAAACCCACCAACCCGCATTGGGCCAGCGTGGTGGGTTATGGCCCAATATCCCCACGTGCTACTGATCATGTGGGAGGCCTGTGCCCAGCAGTGGGACATTTATAGGCTGATGATGATGATGATGATGAGTGTTCATAGGCTGTTGATGAGGATGATGATATATAAAGTTAGCAGTTCTAACAACCTAAGAGGAAACAATGAATAGTCAAGTATGTAACAGAAGATTTATTGTACTCTCTTGGCCGAGATCGACTCTACTTTCCACTTTAAGTCTTTAATCGCCGTGGTGGTTACCGGTGACCGACAAACAATACATTTTCTATTGTGTCTGGTTTTGCGGCAGTCAAGGAATATATATACAACTACTATTTAAAAAAAACAAAGGGCGATGAAGTAGTTTTGAAGTCAAGTCAACCTCATTAAGAGAAACAAAAGATTTTAAAGAATCTTTATAGTTTAAAACTATGGGAATAAGTTAAGACGCTTCAAGCAAAGTTGTTTAGTTGTCTTTTGAAAAACTGCAACTTTTTCGCTTAATACTTGGCGCTTCCGGCTTGGTAATCCACTTTAAAAATTACATATAGATTCTATTTATTTTATTTTATTTTACAAGTTTATCACACATAAGAGGGTAACAAAATAAGTTCTACGGGTGAGTGTAGTACAAGGGCGCTGTTTATTTCAGTTCTGAAATATCTTCCAGCAGGCCCGCAAAAGGAAACGTTATAAATAGTGGTAGAATTACTGTGTACCTCCTGCAAAAACTAAAATAAACTTACTTAAATATTTATAATACACATACATACTAGTAATTGCATAAACAAAGGAAATTTCATATTCAAAACAAAAATAAAAGGTGAAAAAAAGAAAGAAAAGAAATCATAGGACGACAGAATCAACTGGACAGATAGTGTTCCTTCAAACGCTTTTTAAAAAGGCTGATGTTAGGCGCTAACAGCGTTCTATAACTACTAGTGGTCGCCCAGTAGTCGAAATTCGACCGTAATTTTATTAAGGCTCCACGGATTGTATCCTAAGCAATGAAAAATTAAAAAGATAGAATATGAGTTTGGATTGGCATTGACAGATTTCGGCCGCTCCTCTTCCATTTTTGAAATTTTTGAAAAGAGTACTTATATACCTTTGCGTGTGTCAAATACATATGCGTGTGTGTCAAATACATGGCAGTGTGTGTAATGTTTGTTTTATTGATTTTAGGTATTTTTTAAGCATATTTTGAAAAAAATATTAACTTTCTGTAATCCTTCTCTATATAAACTATAAGTGTTCGAAATTTCATACTCCTCCGTCCGCGCAATTTTCGTAAAAAGGGGTACAAAGTTTTTGCTTCACGTATTAATATATAGATTCCCAACCAAACAATTAAGGAAAACTAAATCACAAGTGACAAGGCAAGTACTTTATCACTTGCAAGAGAATTCGTGACATTAACCTGACATTTACATAAATTGTTCATCAATAAATCAATTACAGCATTGTTTACATGGAAGGTTACAATTATTGAAATTAAACACTACACATCACGGATACAGGTACTAACGTAATTTTTTACATATTGATCGTAACATTTAGAACCCTGTGCAAGGACAGTCATGGGAACATATACAAAAGTAGGTAATGTACATTTTATTATTACTGAGCACTCAATTTGCATACGGCCTGCTTGATGTAAAGTCACAGATTAAGTGGTAGTAAAGTGGTTACCACTTCCTATGGACGCGAAGTACCGATCCGAATCCCTCGGGGAATCTAGTAGGGAAAGGGGGCACGCTTTAGGGAGCTTATTCTTCTAGAAAACCCTCTGACGGTGTTTCAAAAAAAGTCCGGTGACGCTGAGTGGCCGCAAACTCTTTCCAAAAAAAAAGCTTGCAAATTAGTGACCTTGAGTATCACGCGCGCGTTGCTTCTTGAAGCTTCGGTTCATATATGCCATTATATGCTATCTGTCCCTTATAATTTCACTGGACTTAGTACCCTTGAAACCGGAGCAAAGCGATGCAAAACATACTGTTAGTGGCAGATTTAGTAAATCGTTATTCAGTCAGATTTTGGGCAAAATCTAACCACGAGCTAAATTTACATTACAAACGAATCGTGATGTGGGAACACGCACAAAACAATCTAAAGGCGCAACATTTTGACAAATACGCCACCTTTCAACAGGTAGGTAGGGACCGAACTGTCGAACCGAGATAACTTATGTTTTAAAGGGTCCAAAACAGCTTACCGATCGATCATTAGGACTTATTTGTTTTTTGACGGTGACAAGACACCGCCGGACTATTGGTGGACTTATCTATTCGTCGCATCGGACCATTCGTCATGCTGTCAGTGGACAGGGCCAGATGAAACAATCAAAGTGACCGCTTGATAACGACGATGGGCCAGACTTTCCCAGGTGCCTTGCGTAAGCCCTTGTTTTGTTAAGTTTGGACAGTGAATACAAGTGCAAGTGCCGACGTTAGTGCCAACTTTCAACACTTTTAATGGATACAATTTGAAAAAAAGGATTTTTTTCGTTGTGCTGTCCTCGCTGAGGATATATCTCAATGGAATGATATAATAAACAAAGGGTTGTATTTAATCGATCACCAGACTAACCTAACCTAACCCACAAAATACTAAGTTAGCACCTAAAAATACAAAGTTAGCACCTAAACTACTATTTAGATGCTAACTTACCATTTTAGGTGCTATCCTACTATTTTTTTGTGGATCAATTTATTATTTCTCATAAACAAATAGTTACGAACCTAAGAGTTGAGTTTAGATAAAGAAAGACTCCTTAAATTTGGGTGTATCATCAAATTAATCGTACGTCATGTTTTTTTATCATTTGTTAAACTTTAATGACAAATGAATGGTTCTTTACATTACTTCAGTATGTATAATTATCATATGACGTCAAATTGGCAAACCAATAAAAAAGTTGCATCAAATTCTAACAAAGTTCACTCCCCCAGCATTCGATGTCGCAAAATAATGGCTTTAAATAGTTTTACCAATACAAACTACTTACAATCGAAATGAAAAGGTGTATAATTAAGCATCTAATAACACTGATACTCACACTAACACTTTCTGAACACTTCCATCCCAAAATTTAAAATTCATCTTGTACTTTTTATATTTAGAACTTTTATTTAAAATATGCATTTCATTTTTCTTGCCTTATCTAGCACATACTCTTAATGTAACTACATTACATTGTGATGTAAACTAAGACTTATTTTTACCGCATGTTGTGACTATTTATAGAACATCGTACACCGCATAAGAATTTAATTGCTTATATTTAAATGTGTTACGTCTAGTTTAAAAACTAATTGTTAAATCAAAAAGTACATTTTCATGTAGAAGAAGAATATGTTATGTTCAAAATAAAACACTATGAAATACTATTCTTAATAATTTCGGATGTCAAAAATACAATAAAAATATAAATTTTGTATGAAAACTTTGCATGAAAAACTATAAAATGACAAAGTGTTGAGCCATCGCTGTTAAGATACATTTCAGTATTGTGACGACCAGTTGGATCGTCACTTATAGTACCGGGATTTTATAGAAGGAAATACTTTATCGTTTCAATTTTATATATTAAACATCGAATTAATAACAATAATGTATCAGATCAAAGTTGTCGTAGTCGCGGCCCGTCATCGAATGTCCGCGATGCTCTTCTTTTTCCCATCTTTCTTCTTAAACTACGTTTGAATGCAGGCCACGGCGACTGCCAGTTAGCATGACCGAGCAAGGAGTCTCGGTTGCTACAGTATATTGCTGATAGGACAGTCAGTAGAATGTTGATGATGGAACCAATCCATGCAGTCCAAATCATCATCAACACTAGCTTATATATGTCCCGACTGCTGGGGCATGGGACTTCCCTATGGATGGATAAGGACAACGGGCCATAAACAACCACGCGGGCCCAGTGTGGATTGGTTGTTAACGATTGCTAATGCAGCTGAGACCAACGGTTTTACGTGCCTTCCGAAGCACGGAGGAGCTCGAGAAATATTTAATTGGTCACCGATCCGATAACCGGCCTTTGCGAAAGTTGTTCAACGTCAGCAATCGCAGACCGGCCGCGTTAACCACTGCACCTTGAGCTCCTCCAAATACGTAAATACTATTCTTACGATAACAATCTTAAGTATTTCCTCGCGCCGTGGACTGGAGCCCTTTATTCTAACAAGGCCACATCCTTACGGAAAACCGCAAAGCCATAAATGTCAACGTTTGAGTAAATAGATCATAATTATTTTGTAACAGAATCACACGTGCATTTCAATTTTTTCATTTCAATGCGTATTTGATAACTGTTGGCAATCAAGATACGATTGTAGACGTTTTAAAATAGTAGAATCTACACCTTGATGGAAAACAGTAAAAAATAAAATATTGTCAATTTTTATATTTTTTTTATATTTTGCATTCACAATGCTATATACCTATATATATATATATATATATATATAATTTATTACATATATTTTTTCTAGAAAAAAATATCTTTTTTTTCTAGTAAAATTTTATCTTGTAATGTCAAAAAATTCTAATTAAATTAAGAAATTTGACACTTACCAGTAAAAAAATCATCATCGCCTCATGGCGTTATTGTTTATAATGTATTTAACCTCTATACTCTCTACTCTACACTGCTAGAGCTCGCTCAGAATGCGACCGTTTCATAATAAAGAAATACGATTGTAACACAAATTAAACTTACATTTTATCTTTCTGCGCTCTTTCTCCGTATAAACTTTAACTATGTCAAATCTCACACTCTTTCAAAGAAGGGAACAAAGGACAGGAAGGGGACAGAAGGTTACAAAATTTAATCATAACATATGTATCATATGTAACATAATATAATATATCTACGTACGATAGACGTCTGTCTGTGAGTCTGATAACTGAACCATCGAACCAGTCTTTCTCTATCAACAGTCGGTACAAGTATAATGATAAAATCTGTAAAATTTGCGTCATTTTACTTAAAACCATTAAACTTGTCCACCATATCTTGGCATTTAAAAAAAATCACAGATTTCGCAGTCCTCGCAAGAATCGGAGCATTGAAAATAAATACAACAATTTAGGGAAAAATACATTTTATTTTAAATAACACAATTCCGACTGGAATACACTTATTGTCTGCATCCGCATCTTTTAACACTATTACCATGACGATCGGTCAATAATCAAAGAAGTTACATATCACTTTTTATATACGGAAATACCCGTTTTTCTACAATACCAAATCTAAAGGGACCACCTACAGGTCACAATTATTAACCGATATTCAAAATTTTTTCGCCATTTTGTAGCTAGCTAATACCCTAGGACCTTCTTTTTCATTTTTTCTTAGAACGGTTTTTTTAAATATTTACAATTTAGTATACAAAACACCCCCCAACAAACCCGTTTTTTTTTACATTTTTCAAAATTCCAAAAAAAGTTTCCAGCCGATTTTCAAAATTCAAACGCTCACACGTGTCTCGATAAATTCCTCAACTCTTGGTACTATTTCCATTTCGATTCTTCTAAAATCATTGGAGCAATGGCCATAGCAAAAATACGTCTCAGGCATCTGATAACCATTTTCAATGGTAAAATAACTTACTAGTCCTTTATTAGCTCGTTATTAGCTCCTAAGTTGTTACATGTCGAGTACTTAAATACTTTGAATAATGCTGTTAGCTCCCCAAAAAATCTTCTCTTATTTCTCTTTCTTTACACATACTCGTATTCGCCAATAATTAATAAGCTCATTTCAGTTAGGTTCATTCGTGAGGCTTTAGCCTTATTTAGCTCGTTATTCAGCCTTACAAAATTGCGTCTCGTTTCTAATAAAACTTCAATTAAACTTTTGCTATCATTATAATTCATAATAATTAAGCAGCGGCTGATTTGAGCCTCCCCGTGTGGTGCCGGGGGTAAAGAATTGCACCACCCCATCTCTTTCCGTGGGTGTTGTATAAGGCGACTATGGGACCATTCCAGAGGATGGGCAGCAGCGTCTCTCTGTGATTATTCTCACCTTACTGCGATCGCCAACCCGCCTGCCAAGCGTGGCGATTATGGCAAATTCCCCTCAAAATTATTTACCCTTGAGAGAGGCCTTTGTCCAGCAGTGGACGTCTTTTTGGCTGAGATGATGATGATGATGATGATTTGAGCCAAAGAAAATATAATTATATAATAAACTCATCAATTTATTCAACTAGCATTTAGTAGTGTTTACCCTATGGACTCTTGATTAATTATTTTGCACTCAACAGGTTTACAAATCTAATTTGCACCTAATGATGTTTTAATTGAGTCGTCTTGTTACCGTCAAGGTATAAGTGATTCGTATTTTGCCGGGTTTGCATTGCGTTTTTTACTACGACTGCACGTTCGTTAGTTTTAATTAATTGTTACATAAATAAATAAAATAAAAAATCTTTAACTTATTCAAATTGAAAAAAAACCTTAAAAGCACTACCTACGATTAAGTCAATTACATTAAAAAAAACTATATTTTTTTGAAAAGGTGTTAAAGAAAATTATGTCCTACTTTAGACATTCGAATTCTTTTGGGAAAGCTAACAATTAACATTATAAAGATGTATGACAGAGCAAAGACATTGAGAACTGCATGTTAACAAAAAAGTTACAAAGGCAACTCATTTTAAGAAATAATTTTCCAACTTACAACTCTTTAATTGAATTGCTATATGTACATTATAATGTATGTGTACATTATAAGAAGCAAATTGTCTAAATGAGGTCTTAAATCATGTTCTAAACGCATTTGTAAGTGACACTGGAATATTTGCAGATATAATAAGTTATTGACGTTAACCCGCCGCGGACCAGTCTCCGCGGTTCTACCGCATAAATGAACCGTAATTTAGTTTAAAAACTGAAAATACACCTTTGGCTTTCTTATACGGAGGAGCTACGGCACATAATTGAGCCAAGTTTCTATATACGGACGGCAAACGTAGCTGTGTTTGCGCACGTAAGATTATTGAAGGCAAGTTTTGCATACCGCAGGCCACAGCAATAAAATACAATACATTATGAGCGAACCGACGGCTCCCGTGTTACGTACTATGCGTTCTTTAAAAGAATATTAATAAATGTGTACGGCAGCTATTGAGGTTTTAGATAGCTCGATGACTGCGTAATGGAATTTTTACAGTTGAGCAATTTTTATTATGGACATTTTGTCTATTAGCTTGCGTGCGCAGAGATTGATTTAACAGTTTCAAAATGTATTTGTTATAGTCATCTGCTATAGTGAGTTTCACACATACAAGTATTGTGTGTTCTGACAGTAGAAGATAAGATAAGATAATCTTACTTTCAGTAGTTGAGGATTCCGGGTCCATCAGATGAAATTGTGACTCTCCGTTGTTTGTGAAATGGATTATTGTCATCAAATTCCACCACGGAAAGTTTCAAATCGTTTAATTAAAATATTAAAATAAATTACCGTTTTGGTAAATGTTGTCTATTAACTAACAAATAGATGTTTTTATTTTCCTTATTTATGAAAAGATTTATTTGAAATAAATTTTTGGTTTGAAATCTTTGATCTTATATGGATACCGAATTGCAACTTTTAAAATGTCTAACCTAACCAGAAATATTTTGAATTGATAGTTAGGATTGGTTTAACACTATTAGCATTGAATATTAACATTTAGTTTCAATGAAAGCGGCAAACACGTGGAATGCGTGCTCATTCACCGACCGACACGGATCCAGCGCCTAAAACATCGTTATCACTGCTCCAGCCTAATGTCGACGCAATAAAATGTCGATGGACCAAAAACGGAGCACTCCGATAACCATAAATTAAGCTCGGAACGGATGGGACAAATTTTTATAATAGCCCTCCCCCATTTGTGCTGCGAGCGTTAATGACGGCCTAACAGTTTGTTTTAACATCATTATAGGAGCGTATCGGGCATTCCATCGCAGTTGGTACCTGCGGCAGTGTGTGGTAGGGTACACATGTCTGCCACGCTCGCCGTTGATACACGCTTCGATAATCGTGATTCCCTTAGTGATTTCCAACGATTGTAATCTGATAACGAGCTTAATCTTGACGTTTACGCGTGTTGGACTAGAAAGTAGGTGGCAATACAGATGTTTGGGGAAAATTAACCTGTCCTGTCCCATTGAAATGGGAAAATCGTTAATTAATCGATTGATTTTATTCAAACTGTTAATTTACTTATACGTCGTGTCGTCGCGATGAATAACACGGTAAGAACGCGTTTTGAATTAATTGAAGCATTCTTTATTATCTTATGTAATATAATGTAAAGTTTTATAAGATGCTAATTAATTGTGAGTCAGTGTTTTAATTACATAATCTATTCACTTACTTAAACTCATTTAAGTTTACCTGAATCTGTAATAAATTTGAAATAGCGAAAAGTTACCTTATTCAAAATTTTCAAAACAAAACAAGAAAACAAATCCGTGACGCAAATATAAAACAATTAACACGTTAGGTATATTTTTCTGATAGTAGTACTTACATACAAAACAAAGATTGCTGATTTGAAAATTGAATCCATGAAAATATAGTTGAAGAAGGGCGCGGCGCACGCGGCGGCGTCTCGGGCCCGCAGCAATATATCCGGGGGACAGCTACACGTATTCACAATTACCTTATCTCGCCTCAGCCGCCCCTGACATCACCCGACAAATATTCGTGATCATCGCCGGATCACCTCGGACCGCTACGCTTAGATATATCATTTGTTTAAAAGTTACTCCATAAAATATTTGTCGTTTATGTCAATCTTTTTAATTAAGTAAATAAAAGTTATTTTTTAATTTTTTTATATACTCATAAAAATTCATTACAACAACTACATAATTACATACTATGTCAGAATTACTGAAAATAGTAATAACCGCACGCACATTCTCACATTAGGCTCGTTATAAACGAAAGAATACTCGCAGCCCTTATTAGTAGTTAACAAAAAAGTACGAATTCGACGCAGCCACATAAAACCTGAAACCGAGGAGAACAATGAGGCTTATAAAAGGTGATCGTTTTAATTGATTTCGGGCAAGCGACGCACTGGTGCGGTGCAAGAAATTGACATTTCAATAGCAAAAACGAAAAGTGTAAGGAGCACGAGCAACCGAGTGATTTAGCGCGCAGGCGCAGGCTGCCGCGCGGTTCCCATGGGAAAGCACCCGCTAATATTGACACTGCACCAACATGTTTATATGCACTTAATGCATCGCGCACCTCTTAACATTTTATTTGTTTTGAACGCGCGAGACGAACCGTCTCGGGCCCCTTGTTTAAGTTGTTTTTATCGTTATTCTTTTTAACAGGTAGTGTCTAATGTCAGTTATAATATGATTTTTAACGTTACAAAATGCATTCACACTTAACGTTTATGGTAAGAGGTAACTGTAAAATTTTAACTTCGACTTTATGTTTATGATATAAATAAAAAACAACTCTCACGGCTTTTTTATGTTACAGCTGGCAAACGAGCAAGTCGTTACATGATGAGAAGCAGTCACCACCACCCATGGACACCCTCAACACTTAGAGGTATCACAAATGCGTTGCCGTTCATTGCGGATAGAGGAGGCTCGTTTCTCGAAGGTAAATAATTTTTATTGTCATACAGCTATATTAAATTTATTGTCACTTCACGCAAAATATAATTCACGTTAAGTCAGAACTTTATATTCATACATTTTAAATCGTATTCCAAAAAAATAATGTATGCCTACTATACGTAATTTTCCTTAAAGCTTCGCGCGGCCAGACCTCATGGCGGGATGTTATAGGCATATTAAATTTTAGAATGGACGCAAAGTTGTTTCAATAAACGATCTAATAATTCTGAATTACTTTATAATTGTATTGTTGCGATATTATTGTTGTTATTAACGTGTTTTTGTAAATATGTTGTTATATAATGTCGACACATCATCAAGTTCTGACAAAGGACCATGCCGGATATAGTGTAATTATAGTGTTGTAAAAAATAGAGTGCCATTTTGTTACGTTCAAGGACCAATTTAACCCAGAGTCGTGAAACAGTCATCCCACGGTTTCAACGTGATAATGATAATACAGAATGAAGTTCATTTTCAATTTCTTATAAAAAACCAAAATTAAAATATAAAGGTATGCATGTGTCTTTCTATGACCACGGATCCCAGAAAAAGCCGAAATGACGGAATAAAAAAAAATTAAAATTAGGCGCAAGTCAAATCGCAAAAAGTGTTTGATTTTATATTTTTAAAAAAAACATTGCAAAGGGAGATTTTAATAATTTTGTCTCTAAGATGAACTAAGATTTACGCGTCATAGATATCTGTAAGGATTAGGACCGCTTTATTACAAATCAAGCGGCCACGAAACCATCACACTGCCTACCCAGTTAATTACAACCCATACATCATTGTTAAACCAATAATTAATTAATATATAATATATTATATAAAATATAAATCTGTAAGCTATCTCTGTACATGCAATTTTTCTGACAAATTTTGGGATAAATATTTGTTTTATGACTCACTGACACAAATTTCACGATTTTTGAAATTTTCGTCTGTCTGTCTGTCTATCTGTATGTCCTCTTATAACTCAAGAACAGCTTGACCGATCTTGATGAAAATTTTTATGTAATAAGAACATGAGATTGTGCAAATGATAGGCTATAAATGATGTTGCTAAACCTAATAATTATTTTGTTTAGCATCCATTGATCCATTATTTTCACACAGCGAAACGGGCGGGTGACGGCTAGTAATTAATATAAAACTGATTAAAAACGAATAGCACTGCGGTGGGTTTGATTGCGTAAAATTGTACAGATGCCTGCACATAAACCTATCCAAAACTATCAAATTTCTTCAATAAATAATCAACCATATGACATCTACATAAAGCTCAAAATCAATTGAGGAAATTTGACGGTGTGACGCGGCCCCATTTGCGGTCACAATAATGGGTCGAAATTACGCGTTGTGTCCTTGCCCGACAAACCGGGGATATGCAACTTATTAAGCCGCGTCCCCCTAATTATGCGCCGGAGTGGACGCACAAATTATAGTCTGCCGATGGGTCGACGAGGGCCGAACGGAATGCTTTTGATATTTTTTTCGGTCTAATGTCGTCGCAAAAAATATCGACACCTGTATTTTGTATCGAATCCTTGGATTTGGATGTTAGAATTACGATATCCAAGTTGTATATGTAAGGAGGTGTGTGCCCTCCATTTTTTTATGTAAAGTATATAAAATCCACCTTTACCGATTAGGTACTGTTATAAATAGAAATAGAAATATATCTTTATTTGGTATAATACGAGTACATCCCACATATCAATTTAAAGCAAAATCAATTATATATTTTTTTAATAAAACTGAACTAAACAGTAAAATAATATATGCCTAGGTCTGATTTAAATAAAAAGTTTTCCAATAAGGGTGGGTCGATGTTGACAGGCTGTGGCGGTATCTGTCAAATCTATTATTTATTATTCAGTCACTGATTTTAAATTACCATGGCAAGTTACACGATTGAGCCAGTCAACGATTGAACGTCCAAATGATAAAACTTTATTATCAAAATAAGTGTTCGTTAGTGCAAACGTTGCGCGTGTTGCGGAAATTTGACCGCAGACATGGTGGCCCTTCAAAGTCGACTCTCCAACGTTTGGTGGCCTATTCGAGTCCACCGGCTCAGTATACAATCTGCCAACACCCGTACGTCGAAAGAACGCCAGATCAGCCGAGAACGTCGCCGCTGTCCGTGAAAGTGTGCAGGAGAACCCGGAGCAGCCAATTCCTAGCCGTTCACTAGAACTTGGCCTTTTTGCGACTTCAACTTGGCGAATTTCGCGCCAAGACTTAGGCTGCGCCCGTACAATCTCCAACTGACCCAGGAGCTTAAAGTTAATGACCATAGACAACGGCGAGCGCTACAGATCAATGATAACAAATTTCTTTTGGCCCTTATTGAACAATATGGATGTGGATGACATTTGGTTCCAGCAGGGCGGCGCTACTTGCCACACAGAGATCGCCACGATGGAGATTCAACATGAACGATTTGAGGGCATGGTTATCTTTCGCGGTGGTGACGTGAAATTAACCACCAAGATCGTGCGATTTGACTCCGCTAGACTTTTTTTTGTGGGGTTTTCTGAAGTCGAAAGTCTATGCCAATAAGCCGCAATCAAACGATGCCCTCAAAGTCAACATAACCCAGGCCATCGCTCAAATTCAGCCGGATCTTTTCGGCAGAGTAATAGAAAATTGGACTTCTCGGATCCGTGCCACCGTGAGAAGCCGTGGCGGACATTTAAGTGATATCGTATTCCATACTTATTGGCCACACATGGGGCCTTTCAAATAAAAAAATAAAAAATAATTTTGTTAATACCTCTCATTGTTTTATTACATTTCAACATTGACCCGCCCTTATTGGAAAACCCTTTAGAATATATTTTTAACAAAATTGGAAATGGATGAATTGGTAACACTAGCTTTCGAGCGCACATGAAAAACATTGTTTCGTAGAAGTCTGTATTGGATGCCCCAAGAATATTGTATTTGATAGGAATAAAAAGTAGAAAAGAATAGAATTGAAAATACTCGTAATACTTTATTGTAACATAACATGACACAGACATGTAAAGTAGTAGGTACATACAGAAAAAATGGCTACGTTACTTAAGGATAGAATAGCTTCTTATTAGTGAAACGACTTTTAGAATCGGTTCAGTAGTTCAAGAGTCTACCTACATACCAAATCAAATGTGGTGTGTGGTTTTATATTATTAGCGTAAAATATAATATTATTTTGCCTTAACAAAATGGTCATAAAGAAAGAAGTATCGCAGAGAGTTGTGATGAGACATAAGGAACTATTTATTACCTTAGAACATCAAAATGTATAACTTAGACTTAAGGAAAGGTATATTTGTAAAAAAGCATGCGTCGCGTCGTTCCTTAAAACAATGTATACGGTGGCGTTTAATATTTGCTCTGTTCATTATATTCACATCCACTGAAATGAATTCGTTAAGCATCATTGAAGCTCATAATAACAAACAACAAGTCATCTTTGCCTTATGAACTGGTAGTGGAAACAAGATTTTTCAAATCGTGAGTAAATATTTGCTCGCCTCACAATTCCTTAGAGTATGATGAGAGCAGCAAAAAAACACGTTAACAAGAAGATCCTATGGGAGCGGCCGGCAGATGAGAGGTACTTATGGGGCTCCCTCAGGTTGGAGCAGGACTGACGATGCCACGCCCACAACCACCCACGAAGTCGTAAACAGTTCAAATCCTTTGCACGCTTTCATGTATCCCAAATCGAAATCGCTCGGAGTACCCGAGACGGACCCTCCAAACAATAAATGCATCTGACCCACTTATAATAAGACCTACATTACATTGAGACAACTAAATAAGTTATTCCATGTGGTTTTCCTTTTGTAATGAAGATCATAATGATAAATAACTCGGACTATAAGTCCAGTGGGAGAATAATAATTGATTTTGATGTCTTAAACATAACATAGCTATGCATGAATATCTTAAGCGTTCTAACTGACATTATGTTGTTAAGTAGTTTTGTTTTTATTTTAGATTTTAACTATTGAGCCCTCCATTTGAATAATACGTCTAACCGGAATGTTCACAAGAAATATCACTGTAGTTGTGACTATACAGATAGTAGAGTACACAGAAGAATCAGACGAATCGAAATAATTCTACAAACTAAATTATGACAAAACGTTTGTTTTATATTTTGTACAAACGTCACGATTGTTGGCAGTGAAATTCTGCTTCAACCGCAAACCTGAAACAATAAGAAAAAAAGCTATCTTACTTCGGAAAAATTAATTCTGTTGGCATTCACGGCTAAATCAAATGAATTCTGCTAACATCCAGTGCTGAAACAAATGAATACTGTTTACATTCAGTTCTGAAACAAATGAATTCTTTTGACGTTCAGTGCTGAAACTAATGAAATATGGTGACACTGCTATCACATTAGCAGCTAGTTTAAACTAATACTAGTAGGTAAAAAATATATGGACGATTCAAAAGCACTTTTCATAAGTTTATGTAAACAAACATTTTTGACTTTGACTTTAACTTTGACTTTGACGTACCCCGCTGGAAAATCTGACCCGGGACCTCTGGGTCTAAAATTACCAACTAACCATTAGGACACAGAAACGTCGGAAAAACCAGTAAACTTGAAATGAAATGAAATGAAATGAAATATATTTTATTTGCGCTTGAGAAAGGTACATTTTTGGTCTTAATCTAATTTTCTTCTCTATCTCAGCTGACAATGTAGCATGCAAATAGCTTTTACATTTTATTTTATAAATAACAATGACTATTTCAATTACAACATTACATATAAAAATACAAAATTAATTCTCCAAATTGTCAAAAACCAATTAAATTATATTACAATAAAATTCAAAATTAAACTAGAAATTGTCCATAACCAATAATATGTCAAAAATATGTCAAATCAATATTACTGAGCAACTTAACTTATAATCTGTGGAGCTTATAGACTTCACTTCTCTATGGCAGTCCATGGAGGAAAAAAGAAAAGTTTGTGAAAAGTTACACAGTTGTCAAACGTTACTATTATTTGCAATTAAATCATAAATACAGAAATAAAATAATAATAAAAGTCAAGTGATTTATCAAGTTTGGTCAAGGTGAACAGTATTTTGCAGACATCAAAAGAAAATAATATGTCGTTAACATAAAAGTAAAACAAAAGTAAAATATTTGTTTGCACACATCTAGGTACACGTCTTAGATTTATTAGGTGTATGTGTAAGAAAATCTTGCACTGAATAAAATAGGTGTGCCATAAGCCATTTATGTACATAACTCTGCTAGAAATTGTTTTACAATACGTTTTCTAATTGTTTCAGGCAATTTATTAAAAATACTTATGCACATCCAGAAACAATTCTTTTGCATCCGAGTGCTTTTTGAAACAAAAGCCGGCACCAACCTTTATCCATTTCTAATGTTTCTTGTAGCGCTATACAAAAGCTCTAGTGTAGCTGCTTTATTGAGTGTATTTTAACTGACATTGACATTACAAAGCTTTATTAACCTTTTGTTTCAAGGACGAGATATGTCAAAATTATAATTTGCCAAAATAAGAACAGAGATATCATAAGACAAACCATATTTTAGTGCAATCTGAATAAAGGAACTAATGCAAGACTCGCCCAAACAAGTCATTATTGGTCATAAAACATGAGTTATTATTATTAAACATTTTATCTCTTAACCGTAACCATAACATACATAAGAAGTATGAATAAAATTCAATGTTTATTACGTATTTACTAAAGAGCAATGGAATGATGACGTAACATAAGTAAAATGTTACATTATACATAGATAAGGAAAAATCTATCAAAATTATGTCAGTTTTGATGTTAAATATTACGGATTCACATTTTAATATATGGAAGCAAAAATTTATAATATTTTTATTTGTCTTTTAATGCGAACCTTTGCATGTTTATAGATCAAATATTCATGAAATAGTCAATTACAAGGCCATATTTTACCAAAGTTTCTCTTTAGCATTTTTATTTGTTTTCTTACTTGTGTTTTACTACATGCATCCAAAGTCTTCTCTGAGCTATAGACATATTGAATATACATTTACGTAACGATTTAAAAATATAGATAATATAAATTTGTTTAAGTCTAATCTAACGAAAGCGTTAAACGCTATAGGTAAAACCTTCATGATAACTGTTGGGAGGATAAAAGCCTTGTTACGTAGTAAATACTTATTTTTTGAATTTCTACTTTTTTTTCTAGGTGTCATTTTCTTTTGTTTGGCTTTTCCCTTTTAATTGTAATCGTGGTTGCTGACTTGGTATGTTTTATTTTATTATTTCTTATTCTATTAATTATAATTATACCTACGTTTTACTTTGCCTCTTATTCCTAAATACAGTCCACCTTTTACCTTTTACCTCCTTCCGTTACAGCCTAGTATACCATACAAAAAACTATAGTATACCATATTAGATACAATACCATATTATAAACTGCTGGGCTTGCACTTGCTCATGCGGACGATAAAACATGTCCATATGACCATGTTACAAAATAACGTCAAAGCTTAGCCAGCGAAAAATAACCTAAATTAGAAACTCAATCGTGTAAGCCGATAATCAATAAAACATTCAAAATGTTAAATGCTAATATTGCGGTTATATATTATACAAACTAATATAACTAAAATACATGGACAAAAACAAGATGTTCATGTATTAAACATTTGGGCAGATGATTGGTGCGCGCGCATGTAGAGGCTCAGGCTAGCGTGTAGCGTGGAGCGAAGCGTGGAGCGGGTAGGACTGCGGATATTTTAAGCATAAATTCTGAGTAGCAGAGCCACGCTGCGTTGCAGCACGAAATGGACCGGCTCGCCCGGCGTAATACCACCCTCTCACAGAATATCGGCGTGAAACAATGCACTCGTTGCTGTTGTGTTTCATCCGGTGAGTGAAAGTACCGGAGGCCTATCTCTCACCCCTACCAATTCCTACTCCTTCCTCAAGATCCAACTCCTTCCTCAAGGTCGGCAACGCATCTGCGATTATTTTGGTTTTGCGGGTGTCCATGGGCGGCGAGATTACATTCCATCAGGTGACCCGCCTGCTCGTTTGCCTAGATTTAACATTTAAAAAAAAAATTACAAAGTATTTGCTCATTGCTTTGCTTTCATCCTACTACGAAGTCGATTTTTCTGTATCATTCGTATACAGATATTGTAAAAGCGACTGTCTGCCTTTCTATGCATTATTGTAACGAACAACAAATTCAAATGACATTCCATTTCAATTCGAATATAGAAAAAATTAGATTATTCATAATTTTGTTCATATGTATAAATGTTTTATGTGTGCTATTTTAAAAGCCAACAGCGAAGTTCAAAAATCTATCGCTGGCAGTACGACTAAAGATGGAAGCATTCAGCGTGCATCTATGGTCAGACCTATAGACCACAAAGACATAAACAAATAAATTTAATGAGCATATTTATAACATTGTTAATAACAAAAAACATATAATCAGGTCGAAAAGGTTTACCAGCTCAGCTTTGTGTCACAGCCTGAAACCTCAACTCAAATATTCAGCTTACCGCCAAATTCCCCGCGCATAACTCCGCGTCTCCACATACGCTACCTCGTATGGTCCACAAACGCGGCCTTACCGAAACACCTCATCACCGATTCCCTCGCGAAGGCGGCAATAAAACTACAATTCCCGTCTGTTCCCAGTACCAATGAATAAGCATATCGACAGGTAGCAATTAGGAGGCCAGAGGATCGCTCGTTAGCGGATAATTTCTTCATCGTCGGCGGAGAGCGCGTGAGGTCCGAGCCTTTGTGGTGCCGACAACTGACTCTAATGCATTTACAATATACACTTTTGTTTTAAATTATTGATGACGACCGTTCGGTGTGGTGGTAGCGGGCTCACTACACATGCGTCAGGTTCATTTTCTGGTAGCTATATGTATTTTTGTTATGAAAGCGACATTTTCTCATTCGTTGTCGTATATATAGAATAGAATAGGTAGCTATTGGTACTCGTTTGTTCAATTGTTCGGTATAAATGTGTGGAATTGTCATTATTCATCATTATCTATAAAGTATACAATAATAATTTAAAAGGAGGAGCGACGATCTTCGTAAGTTGGCGACTTGGAGAGGCCGATGTCCAGCAGTGGACTAGTATATACTGATGATGATGATGATGATGATTATGATGAAAAATTTAAAGTTATCAAACTTCTATTTGGATCTTACTTGCTGGTCTATAATGCTATGACTCCAAACTGCTTATATTTAACTATTTTGTAAAATATACTTTTATCTCGTCAAAATTCTAATGTTCCGTATACGTTTTACAGGTTTTTGTTTCTTTATGACAAGTTGAGCCGTAAATGCATGTTTTTATGACAAATATAAAAAGCTAATTGGACTTATACGAAAACGATTGACTGTATGAGCAACGGAAGCCTACATGACTCTGAAACGAACTGTGCCGTGTAAAAGATATCAACGCGTCACCGCCTCGCTTTCAGTTGAATGACTCGTTTGTTGTATTTTGCTGGTATTACGAAAATAATGAACATTAAAGTACATAAAGTAGGTGTAAGACTACATGAGGGTATTAGGTAGGTATGGTGAGTTTAAAAAAATCTACACATAAATAAATAGAATGGTAAAATGACATGCAAATTTCTTTATTTAATTTTGGAACACTCAAGTGTGCAAATAAACGCCAAAATTTTTTTTTAACTACTGTCTTCTTTAGTCGACAACCAGGACCAACGGCTTAGTGTGCCTTTTTTTTACCTGAAGTCTGTAAGGATCGCAGCAAGTGGAAAGAGGTGGTCTCTGCCTACCCCTCCGGGAAAAAGGCGTGATGTATGTATGTATGTATGTATGTTATATTATTTACTTATGTATTTGCTTGTTACCGAAAGGTAATAAATTTATGTCCCCAATGCATACAGTAAGTGTACTCATGCTATATTTGACTGCCAGAAACGGTATATGAAACAAAAACGCAATGTTATTAAACAGTTACAAGTGCTGACAGGTCTTGAAGAGACTAAGCCCTTTCAACAAACGCATTGAACATGTTACAACAAAAAATAATGACTCACGCACCACTGCACTGTGGGAATGAATCACGGCACTAACCGCTAGCTGTAACGTTCCACTGATAACCTGATAATATTATGAGTGCATCAATTGTATGGAAAAAGGGACCGTAACACCGTTTCTGTAAAGGACTTTAATTTTAAAAGAGGATTACGGTGTCATTGAGAACTGAACCCTAACTTATCGGATTGAAGTAAAAAATCCTTTGTGACGGCGTGGAGTGTCTTAATAGTTCCTAGTACAGAAGCCTCCTTTTGGATGCCGCTGGCGCTTAGGAGACAATGGCGATTATCTGACGCACAGACAAAATACAAACACAGCATCTCGACATGGAGGGCAGAGGAAAAAAATCGACAGCGGCGCTAAGGGAAAGTTAACAGGCACACAAAAGCATAGCTTTAAGTTAATGCAAACACGTAGTTTGAAAAATATGCGGTTACCTTTTGTGAAGAGGGTCTCTTGACATTGTTGTTTTATGTTAGAGTAATAGGAATGATGTCATATGTGTTGCGATCTGTGATGGCATATATTTAATAAAAATTAGGCATGGTATTACGTAGTACAGATAATATATTTTGTGCTATTTTTTTTTTTAAATAGAACATAGATTACACTTAACATTGTGTCAAATTACAAATTAAGGTGTCGTGTCTGGACGCTGTTATTGTCATGTTATTACTGTTATACTGTTATTGTCATAAAGCCCAATACAGCATCACGTAGAAACTGATTATAACTAATGCTAACTTGTAGACGAAATAGGTCACAGAGGATGTGATATAAAAGTTTGTATATTGATTTTATTGGCCCTATGAAAAAATACTAAGTGACCTTATTTGTTGTTTAATTGAAAAGACTTCTCAAAAGTACGCCTACATTTACGAATTTTTTATTTATCTTAAGTATCCTATCCTTTAGCATTTTCTAGAACTTCAGGAACTAGTACACATGAACGGAGTCCCCAGCACAGCTAGTCATTAGAAAAGCATTACAATGTAGCCTCTAGTCAAAACTATAAGCCTACATTTCGAAAAATAATCTACAATTAATAGCAAGACACTATGTTAATTTAAAAACGGTGCCGTTGTAAAAATAACTTTAACAAAAAATCACAAGCTCATTCAAAAGTCACTAAGTAGATAAATACTCGTAGAAAAGTTGTAACTATCATTATAACTAAATAAGTCGTTTATCGAGCATTTGAAACCACAAACTATTAAAAAACAGATTTGCATTAATATTTGTAAGGGACCTAACAGCCATTAATAAAATCCGATCAAAACAGAATAAAAAAATAATAAACTTTATAATACACATATTGTGCCATTATTTATATTACTCATAAAGATATTTAAATCAACATCTTGACAATCAGTAGGCTATAAACCCCACCTCTTTTGTTATTGAATACGGCCGGGTTAATACTGAGCGACCATCAAAACGGACATAAAGTTATTCATTAGGTAAGTGGGAAACAATAAATGGGTGATAATGTTAGTAGTAGAGATCTCAAATTCACGGTTCCCGATGATTCACGAAGCCAATAAAACAAAAGATGGACGCCGGCATCCAAGTCCCATGCATACCACAAGAGTGACGCACGCGAAGATACTTCACTTTGCAAACAAGGAGGTCGTGTTATGGGGGTGCGAGCCAGCGGCGCTATCCCACCCTATATTACCGCTTTTGTGTCCAAACTTAGCGCCACCATAAAAAAAAAGTACCGACGGAAGTAAGCCCACAAAGCGAATGCCATTAGCAAAAAGGATACAAAAAAAACAGCATAATGCGGTCGACGAGCGCCGTAGCCAGTGTGGGCGCGCGGTCGCTCCGCTCTTGTAAAATTTATAACAGCTCTATTTTGTTTACCTGCTTGACTCCGCTTTATATTGTCCGGTAATTGGAGGCATTTGACGATGACTTATTAATTTATTGACCGTAGTTTCGCTTCAGTTTTTATGGAGGTGCTAAAACGTTGCCTCGTCGTTTGCCTTTTGTGTTAGACTTTGTGCAAGATTCATTTTGTATATTTTTTTTCTGCCGTATTGAAACGGCCGGCGGTTTCGTCGCAATTTACTAATGGCACTTATATGATCTGTTTTTTTTTTATTAATACACTACCTTAATCACGGTCACTTTTTGTTTATCATAACTATGTAGATAACTGTATGTAGTAACTATAGGTACCTATTCAACGTAACATGCAACCATTGGAGAGACAAATAAAGATGATTTTATTATTATTATGTAATAAATACAACTATTATGACAATTGAAATGCATTGTAGCTGAATGTAGGCATTGCAGTTTCTTGAAACTGTAATATATGTATACATATTGAGCTGGTTCCTATTCGTCGCAGCAATTTAATATTAACTTTGAACAAATGTTTTTTAATTTTAATAAAAATAAAAATTTTGCAAATAAGGTCATTCGTTGCATTAGAATCTTTACTTACGTCTTATTTAGTTCATTAACTTTAAATAACTCTTTCATTAACAACACGTTAGCAAATGGCTTAGTTAGCAATACATAGCTTTCCACTACAAGCGTGAAGTAAAGTATAAAAAGCAAAGTTAAGTAGTGTACGCTAAGCTAAATTAAGTAGGTTAACTTACGGTGGAAATTAACGTTGACAAACTTTCCCATACATTATTTTTACTTGTAGATATTTATGTAGATAGATAGATAATACTTTTGTCAACACTGTAAAACACAAACATGAACAGAAAATTAAATAATTTACAAAGTTACAATTTGGCGGTCTTATGTACTGAAAGTTATTTACATAGTCGGATCACAAATGCAACGGTATACTTTATGTCATACGCCATAAACTCGTTAGTTTGCCAAGCACCCTAGTGAGAGTTCTTATAGGTATTCGATCACGTTAACGAAAAGGCATTGAAGCATTGGAACCTTTTGGTGAAACGAGGAGAGTCAAATTTTTTTCATACCTACAAAATCTCGTTTTCGATAACATGGTCGAATTAATTCGAATCTATATCTATACTAATATTATAAAGAGGAAACCTTTGTATTTTTGTATGTATGTATGTATGTTTGCAACGAATAAACTCAAAAACTATTGGACCGATTTAAAAAAATAGTTCACCATTAGAATGCTACATTAGCGCTGAGTAACATAGGCTATATTAAAAAAAATATATTAAATAAAATACTAAAAACGATAATTTAATTATCCAATACAAAATTACCTATTTGTTTCTTTTGTTGTCATGAAAACCATTGATATATATTTAACTCAATAATGGAAACTGTCAAAGCGGTACGAAGTCCGCCGGGTCTGCTAGTATTAAAAAGGCGAACAAGGCACTCAGTACGTACACACATATTATACATTACACTTTTGTTTTTCAATTAGTCTGTTTTTTAATTATTTACTAACGCAATAAGTATGATTATCATAATTGAACAGTGTTACTCACTTTTTTAATAATAGTAATTTATTAAAATTTTATAATCTTTGATATATTTTACTAAACTTAAATCGAATAATAAAATTATATAAAGTAAAGTCAATACTCAATAAAAACTCATGTTGTTTCCTTCACGTCCCACCAGAGTGATCTGGGGCCCAACCGCCTAACTCGAAGCGAGAACGAAAGCGAGAGAGCCAGTAACAGCGCTCTCGTTTCGAGCGACTGCCTAAAATTACTCTCGTTGTTGCTCTCGCAGTCGAGAATGAACGATGGACTGGCGATATTGCGTTTTGTTCATTCATTTTGTTTTAAAAATACACTATGTTTTTATTGAATAAAATACAGAGTTATTTTTAAATTACTTTATTTTATAGTGAAACGTATTAATATATGTTGTTTTATATTTTAGCTTATAAGATGAGTAAAATAAAAGCTGTCAATCCTAAAATAAAAAAAACTTGCTGCGGTAGAGCGAATTTTCGCTGTCGCGGTCATAGGCGGTACGAAATGACAAGATGACGTCACAAATGATACTCGTAGCGAGAGCGATCTAGTTAGGCGGTTGGGGCCCTGGGTGGGACCAACATAAGCAATCACCAGATTTCAACCAAGCAAACTTCTTAACTACCTGACTCATTGTCTCTCTACAAAACGGCAATACAGGTATTGCCATAATCTTTCATGGCAGTTCATATTTAATCCAAAACTGTAACATTTCTTCAATACATTTTCAACCATATACAATAGTGATAAGGTTCAAAGTCAGTTTGTGATAGATTGATGCGCAAGCGTATGCGTACATATTTCCCGGAAAATTACAATTATCATAAACGTACACATGATTATTCTATTTATTAGTTTTTTATGTGATCGTGGAAGATGCTAATTACTATGAAACCACTATTCACTGTAATATCTTAAAATGGCATCGTTGGTATTTGTACATCACTCTTTTAGCGATACGAGAATATTCAACTAATATGGATATGTCACTTGGCAAGTGTACAAAGTAGACAGATGGCGCACGGTGGTGGGAAAATACACAAATTAAATTAATTGCACAAATATATCATCAAACGTGTTTAAATAAGCTGTCTTAATCATAAAAAAGAACCTGAAAACCTAAAAATACTTCAAATAATAGGTCAAAAATAAATAAAACTAGCTAAAATACAATTCTTGTATGTTACACGTATTTCCTAATTATTTTTCTGCGAGGTTTAAGTTTAAGTCTACTAACAAGGCAAGAAACAAAGTAATAAGTTTCAAATAAAACTACAAGAAAGCTACTTAAAAACTACAAAAGAATTACATTAACCCAATAGAAATAATTATGACAAAGTAATTCATTGTGTCACTAAAATCATTAACATTATTAATTTGACCACAATGGCCGATTCTTTAAAAAGTTATCAGATATTAATTCAATCGGTGTATCAACGTATAAATCATGGTATGACAGAGGTGAGCATTTGAGTTCTGTGTCTCGACCACGAAAGCCCTACCGTGGGTATAGTCGAGATCCCAGCTGGGACGAGTAAACATAGCTGCCGTATTACCGGTATGGTCGCTGCATTTGATACGCTACAATAATTTCGTAAAATTCGTAGAAATACTTGTTATCGTACAAACCTTTACCGAAACATTAGTCGAAATAAATCACCAACGAATAATTGTAGAGTTCATGAAGAGAAAAAAGACTTCTTGCAGATATGCCTACTTTGTTTTTCAAAGGCTACGAAAGTATTAATATTTCTAGAGATTTCATAAGCAGAGCCGAAAAATCCGGTGAAATTACAAGGCATTGTGGCTTAAGAACTGAAGCTTGAGTGTATTTAACGCCTCTGTGATACCATTGATGTAACAAGCGCCTATAGGTAGCGTTGGCCGCTATCAATGAAGCTATCAATGATAGCGGCCAACGCTACCTATAGACGCTTAGACTAGATAATTAGACGGATCGTATCCTCGTTCATCAGAGTGACTAGTGTGAGTTTTGTTTACTATCCGTATTCATTCGCTTACGTTAACGAAAACGAAAATTAGTATGGCATTGTAGCAGCGCCTCCTGGCGACATACGAGAAGAATTAAAATGTTACCATACAAATTCTCATTTTCAATCGATCGAATGGCGAATGAAACTCACATTAAGCGCCTAGGAGGCGCTGCTTCAATGCCATACTAATTTTAGTTTTCGTAAACGTGATCGAATTTCAAATGAAACTCAAACTAAGCACTTACATACTGATCTAGTAACAAAAAAATTGGTTCACATTCTAAGCGCGTCGAATGTAAAGTTGGTACCAGGAGTGCTCTTCACAGCCGCCTATCAGCGCGCGTTGTTTCTGTTGGAATTTGTGCCTTCACTAAATGATTATTGTCTTTGTTTTCTTTTTTGTCTGCGCGTCGAATCGAAACGTTAAAACATTATTATGACTTTTATATTATAGAGGGCCCGAGGCGGAGAAACACACACGGGCAATGTGTCTGTGTGCGTGTGTGTTGTAACTTAACATGTTAGACGCACACGAAGAGTTTAGTGTTGGAAGAGGTTTTATTTAATACTATTTTACCAAAACAGATTTCTTTATACTAGGTACCAGAATTTTTACTTTTTTTACATAAAAGTAAATATGTGTATTTATTGCATTAGAGCAGACCATTAATAATTTATAACACTTCTGGTTCAGAAACATCCTACCAGTTAAATAGTAAGACAGAATAAGAGTCAAGAGCCCAAATTTTTATCAATTGCCCAAACCTCATCTACTTAATTATTGTTCTGAGGTCCGAAAGGAAGTCCTTTCACTGAAGTTGATGTATGGTATAACACAACTACGACGTCGCCACAGTACCCACACAAATTCGTGTTTAGATCAAATCAAAATGATTTATGTTATGAAAAGCTGTTACGTAGTAATAGATATTTTGTACTATACTGAAGTGTTTAGGAATTAATTAAAGTTATAGTCCAGCATCTTTTTTTAAATTTTTTATATCTTATAAGACAGCTCTTGACCTCGATCTCGCCTGATGGTGAGCGTAGATGAGGTCTACGATGGAGCGAGCTGCCCCAGAAGATACCTATTAACTCTCGCCTTGAAGGCATTCAGGTTATAAATTTTTGGGAACACAGACGATGGCAGAGAATTCCACTCCCTGCCAGTGCGCAGTAAAAATGATGGCATGAAGCGCTTAGTGCGGCATAGTGGAATTTCTACTAGGTGGGGATGATGATAGCTGGAGGTTCGGTGGTAAAAGGGCGATAGTGGTATGAGCTCGAAAAGCTCCCCGGCACACTCTCCGTAGTAAAGTCGGTAAAAGACACACAGGCAGGCGACACGACGCCGGTGTGCGAGGCTGGTAAGCTTGGCCTCGACAAGTGCGTCATCACCGATGAGCCTTATAGCTCTGCGTTCCACCATCCCTGTAGCACTTTAGCCTTTACGCTATCGAGTACTAAACTTAACGGTAATACTTTAAAAAATAACAACACCTATTATTTTACTTATGCAACTTTCAGTCTGGACATTAACTCGTTCCCTGTTCCATTCGCACATACCACATGTGATGCCAATTAATCTGTTTTATTTTTAACACAACGACATTATCAAGCGCAAGAATCTCTCAAAAAATGCGTGAAGAAAAAGAAACGGTAATATACCTAATTACAGACTGTTGCATTTCCATATCATCTCCGAACCACTGTCGCCCGCGTGTCTCGTGCGCGCACACCTGTGACCCTACCCACTCGAAACCGGTCTATTGTCTCCACAACTAGCCGTTGTATAACGCACAACGCTGAATTACAACCTTTCGCGTTGCGCAATCACCATATAAAAGCGGTAATGCACGCAGCGCGCGTGAAATCGATTGTGTTGCAAAGGTTTTTTAGAAGACGCGTGGTGGAAGATTTCAGGTTCTGTACGGCACCTGTAGACAAATGTGCCATTTACATTGTAATGCACGCGCACTGCCGCTAACCAGTTCGAGGCGCAGGGAATGCAGTCGACGTGCGAGCTGAGCTGGCTTTACTATTGTTAACGCATTATCTAAACTATTGACAGGGGTAAATACTTTTTCTTCTAGTCTGTTTTAAGCAGGTCGATGTGCGCCTTGGTGTGTGTGCTTGGCTCAGACAGACTCTAGAGCATGATTGCCAGGCTTGACTACCGGTATGTGTATATTGCTTCATTAAAATCATACAAGGGGTGTTGTTATAAGATAGCCAGATCCTTAACGGTTGAGGATTCCGAGTGAAGTGCGCTCTAATCTTCGGTCTATCAGCACTTGCTGCCAGATATAATGGAGGACAAGTGATTTCCGTTAAAGAATAAAAATATAATAATATGCTGACATTTGAAATATAATAGATAGTTGCTAAATTAATTACTTACTTTAAATAAGAATATCACTAACCAGAATTATAAATTGTACCTACACTCATAACCGTACAATTACATACTAAAGATCTAAAGATATAGAATTATTTATTTTTATTATCCAAGTTAATAGAAGTCAATTTCCGTGGCTCTACACCAAAGTATGAGTCATAGAATGATGGCAACTCAAGCCAAGTCATACCATAATAAAAAACTAAACTTTCATTCTAGATCTAGGAATGCCTTCTTTATGAATTAAAAGGTATTAGCAGTTTCTTAGTTACTGTTATTTAGTAAGGTCTAGGTAGGTAAGTTTTTGATAATTAAAATAAATTATTTGAAGAACGAAAAACATTATGACACTTTAAAAACATTTTTACAATGAAGACTCCAAAAAAGATTCAATGACAGTGACAATTAGTTCAATCTTAGCGATATTATTCATTATTATGAAGTTTTCAAAACACGCCCAGTCAGTACCACTACGACCACAAACCTCACTGTATTACCCTGACGAGTGAATTTACCAGTTTAAGTGGGAAGTATACCAACCGATAAAAATAAAAACAAACACATCTTTAAGTTTAATTTTCAAAAAAACAACCATCACTCAGTAAAAAATAACAAGAACACAATTATAGATAACAAAAGCATTTTTTAAACTTTTTAACAAACAAATTAACCTATATGACAGAAATATCCCCGGTGGGTAGGTACGTGATTGATCCCGTGGCGCGGCTGCGCGGGCGCAGTGACCGGCCGGCCAGGTGTGCGCGGACATCGACACCATAAAATTAATAACCCGTCGAGCCTGATGCACTCGCGCTGCGGACCACTCTACACTGCACGGAACCACCGCCCAATTTTGCGCATGCGACTATCACGTTGCATACGTCCCATCAGATTGGTTAGGCTGTTGGGCAATCGTATTAAACACGATTCACTAGATATAGAGTTTATTTTTATTTTATATGGTTTGGGGAGCTAATAGCATTATTCACAATTTTTACTCGACATCTAATAACTTATGAGCTAATAACATGCTACCACATTTAAAAAAGAAAAAATAGTTTTTATAGTGTACGATAATCGGTGCGTTCAAATGCATAGATGGATAGCCCGGTTTTGTGATATACAATGTGATGTACGCATTTACGACTAGAGACCCCTAGGACGCTAGGGATACCGTTAATTTTCAGCTATTTACGAATCTGCAGCTGCTTAATCAATGTATTCTGAAATAACCCCGTTTTAGACGCTTAGAGGGAAACTACGTTTAATTGTGATATACAATGGGGTATACGCATTTAGCATACGGCATGATCTTGCAGCTATAGTCGGCCTAGAGATGCCTAGGACGCTATGGACACCGTTAATATCAGCTACTTAAGAATCTGCAGCTGCTATCAACTTTACCTTTGATTTTATATAACTCCATTTTTAGACACTTAAGAGAGTTTAGAATATTGAAAAAGGAAATTTTATTTAAAGACGGCTTTTTATCCAACTAGGACTTGGGCTTGGAAACAAGCGATGTTAGGCTTGACGCCTGAAGCACTCGAGCTGTGGGTTATTCTACACGACATTGTGGAACTTTGCACAATGAGATAACATATATCCCAAATTACTTTATAACCCTATTTGTATAATAACCCGATTTCCCTTTATGTCCCGTCAGATTACCTATAAAGACAATTGTCTGGAGAGACCTGGAGTAGCCTCTACCATCAGATTGGAATTCAATTAGAACTTGTTTAAGAACTCTTAGAACTCTTATAAACTCTTAGAAAAGTATTGAAAGTGTATATTATTCGTATATGCAGGATATAAAAACTATTGCCGCATGTAGAGACTTGAAGAGATTTGTAGAAATTTGAATTTGAAAAATAAGAAAAGTTTAGATAGTGTTAATAATGGGATGAAATAATGAAATGATAAAGTAAAAATGATAAAATGCATTTGATCATTTCATTACATGGTTTTAATAGTATCTTATTTCTAATAGCGCAAAGTGTGTTTTGTAATAGATGCATTTGTAATAAGCAATTAACTATGTCTAATTATATATTTAAGTATATATTTTGGCATTACGTATTTAAAAGATTTATAAAATAATTTTAATAGCAATTGTTTCTTCAAAAGTGTTGTCAACAATTTCGATTTTGACTGTACATTTTCCTACGTAGAGAAAAATCAGAAAATGAACAGCCCGTGTAAAGGGTCTCTAAGCATCATAGCTCCTATGGTATGTAACTATTGCGTTCTAAGAGTTATGCCTCAGTTCGTATGTGATTAAAGTTTTTCCACAAGGCTTTATTACGGAAACGACATAGATATCATCTTATTAAATGTTTTACTCGCCAATAAAAATTATACAACTGAACAAGATTGTATTACTGTTAATTCATATCTTACTGTACTCGCTGCACGACTGTGAGAAAGAGATGTAGGTAAGTACGAGTACATCGCGAATGGTAAATCTCCAACAAACTACAGAGACATTAAATTCAACTCGTGCATTAAAGTGTTCGATGTTGAATCGGTAATGATGCTTGTTTATCTCGCGTATAGAAATCTCGACATACCAAGAAGTCCGTATAGACCTCATAGAGTCGTAAAAGTTTTTATAAACGACGGAACGTTAAGTGGTCTTATAGAATTTATAGTAAACATTAAATGTTGAATTTCGTATCCCACAAATTGAATTATCATATTGGTCCTTTCAACGCGCCATGCTTCATTCAGGGACGATGTTAGATTAGTATTTAATGGCGGTATGTTGCCGCGCATGCGCTCAGACGATCCGACTGCGGCCGGGCGGGGAAGGCCGAGAGCGGAGGGAGGCTGCGGGGCTCGCGAGACGGTGAGTCTGCCCGATAAAAGATGATTTTATCCGCTCGATTTAGCATGAAATTGGAACACAAAGTGAATAAAGCCACAAGATTGTAAACATTATGAGGTTCCCCTTTTTTATTGCCGGCATTCGACTTATTTACGGTTCTCTTTTTATTGGTCACCGGTGTCTGTCCGTACCCCCTATTTATTACCTTGTTAAACTCTAGTTAACGAACTGATCACTCCGTACGAGTTCGGTACTTGCGATGCAGTTAATTGGATATTTATCGCTTTACTTCTGCAGAATTTAATTGATTTACGTCGTAAGCGATTGTAAAGTGGACGGTGCGAGTATGACTTCAGGATTTTATTTAAAAAGAAAACAGTTGAACGAGGTGAAATTCCACGCATGAGTACATTCCATCAAAACGTTAAAAGCCCGTAAAGCTCCCGGCGTAAATCGTTTTAGGTTATAGTTTCCCACGCGGGTGCCGTCGGATCCAGGATGAATGACTCACTAAACTTGTAGCTCCATTTCCACAAGTCATAGTGCAATTAATAATATGCGGCATCCTGTCGAATTATCTCTCGCCGTGGCAGGGGTCCGGGCGGCTTTGATTTACCACAATGGAGGTTGGTTCCGAGAAGCGTCCGCCGGCGAGGCGGGTCGATTCTTGGACGAAAACAAACAGAAAATAATTATCATAAAGATGAAGAGCGGCCGCTCGAGGCTGTTAATGGCGGGCCACCTGGCAGCGCCGCTCTCCGCCCCGCCGCCGCCGCCGCCGCCTGCGCCCGCGCTCGCGTCGCGTGTGCGCACACATTCCACGGTGCAACAAAATAAGGGGACCCAGAAGGTAAGCTTTATACATACTGCGCTCAAGCAACGCACACATAGACTCTCTCACAGACACGGGTCTAGGAACAGAGTGCTGAGTGAGTTTTGTTTACTATCCGTATTCATTCGATCACGTTAACGAAAACGAGAATTTGTATGGCAAAATTTTAACTCTTCTCGTATGTCGCCAGGGGGCACTGCTGTAATACCACACTGGGGGGGGGCCTAGTGTCACCCAGCTCGGAACAGTCCGAGCGCAGCTGTTGCGAGATTCCGTGTCCGTGAGAGGTAGCCTATGTGTGCGTTGCTCGAGCTCGTTTGTATGAAGCTTGACTTCTGCAGTCTCCTTATTTTGTGCCACGGTGCACACTACACACGCTCGCACCCGGACCAACTTATTTCCGATTGACACGTGAAATGATAACTAGCGGCAATACATGTGGGGTTCATGTAATTATGTATTTTAATAAGTATTTTTATTTTGCAAATATAGTCATGCGACTTAGACTAGTCATAAAAGATCTTCTACAAACTTACTTTGAATGTGTTAGGGTGTGTGAAGACGCATTAATATACTCCATTCAAACATTTGGCAAAAATAATTCCAAAGTTAACTGAAATCAATTTATTAATTACCAAAGAGACATTATAACATTCTCATGTCGGTATAGGTGAAGGGTAAGGCACACTAGCGTCGCTAATGGATTTAATTTGATAACTGCTAAACTGGATTTTTTTTCAAACATTGCGGATCTTTCGACACTAGGCAAACATCTATTATTTAATAATTGTGCACTACTTTTAGGTTTGTATTTGTATTCATTCGCTAACACCAAAAGTGGCCATTGTTTGTGAATAAATGCGATAGCCCATTTTGTGAATAGACCACGCAACAAAAAGTAGTGCACAATTATTAAATAAATACTATGGATGCTTTCCTGTTATCGGACGGTACGCAATGTTTATAAAAAAGATCCGGTCCATTAGTAATTGTCAAATTATCAATTGGTGGCGCTAGTGTGCCTACCCTTCGCCTTAAGGGAAATAACAATAATGTAGCAGGTGATTATGTGGTATTTATATAAGAAACGATCACTATTTCTTTCTTCCTAAAATAAAATGTAATTGTAATCTTTGTTAATGAACAATAAGCATAATAGGTATACAATGTAATGTTGCAATATTGCTTTCTTCTACCCTCTAATCCTCCTCAAGCAGCACCTTCCCACAGGTGATTAGCCGACGATGCCCATTGTTTTCTGGCGAAAAAGAAAAGAAGTAGCAATTTCTCACCGTTCGGCCGGGTCGGCGGGCACACTATAAAGGCCTTTGAATTTATCACAATGGAGTTTCAATATGAACTACTTACATATTAGAGTTACCGTTCGTTATCTTATCTCCACTTGAAAAAACGCAAATTTACAGAATTGTTCCTAATAGTTTTCATTCAAACAATGCAACTGATAATGTTCCTTTGACTTTTAGACACAATTCTTGGGACCTGTAAATTTATATGAGTTAGAAGAACGATTCCTTTTCTTTGGGCATCCGTGTTATCTTTCCTAACCAGTGACATGGTGGTCGACCATTTTTATCTATGGTATGTAGCGTAATCTCGCAGGGTCCCTTACGGTACTTCAGTGCCAGTTATGTAGCAACAATTCGCTTCTATACCACACAACTTAAAGAATTTCAAGAAGTGCCAATAAATACATACAAATTGAATAGACCCTGGTCATTTCGGATGTTTGTTATCCACTTCGGATCTGTTTAAAAGTACCGAACTACTCTAAAGCATCTCACGTTACGGCGATAAGTTGTCCCAATAATTCAACACTGCACGGAACTGTGAAAGGCCGAGATAAAAATATACTTGACGAAATACCTCGGCTGTCTCTACCTCAATGGCGAAATAGGTTTTTCTTATACTTTTTTTCTGGTGCCGCATGTTTTTGCGGAGTCGCCGCGCCGCGCCGTATCAGCCGGTGGTCCATTAAGTCTGGAACAATGGCCCACTCAGTTTCTATTACCAGTTTTATCTAAGTTTGACGCAGATTATGTGAATTCTGTCGGGAACCGTTTTTTGGGGTTCGCCTACATAGCGACCGATCGGCCGTTTACAAAGCGGCGACCTACACGCTCGCCCTACTAACTATTGTTTTAATGGGTTGATTATAAGATAGATGGAACAGCTAATTGTCGGAATCTTTGAAATAGTAATTTAAAGCGTTTTACGATTAGTCGAATGATGGTGCAATATAACTTTTGATTGCCGAAAGAATCCGTAATTGTAAAGCCTTAGCGATTTTACCGGTGCGGTGGTGGATTACTACCACCCTCATATATTTTTCTGCTGCTACACAGCAGAGTTTCCTCATTTCCGTATTTTGCTGAAATTTGGTATTTTAACCATAGATGCCGATGTAAGTATATAAGCAACCTGTTTCAGAATATTTGAAATTATACAGTGTTATCAACGTAAAAGGTAGGTATGGATGTAATATAATTCATCATCTCTTAATCTGACGATAACAAAAATAGATACACTAACACGATAAAAGCTATTAAGCAGTGTGGCATCCCAAACATATTTCGACAGTATTAATTGAAATAAAATCATTACCCACTTATGAGAATTCCGTCCGTTAAATATTACGCATTCTTTGAAATTTGGGAATGATGAAAAGAAACCAGGACTCGCCGAGAATTTTATCAATTATAGATAGCATGGGACCGTGAGCGCCCCGCTGGGCCGGCGGCCGGAGAAAGCGTGGGCTACAGGAAGAGATGTTTCGATGACGCGGTTGTTCATTTGTACTTTTTTTATTTTAAATAATTCTTCTTCTTCTTCTTGTGCCTCTCTACAATGATGAATGTTGGTGATCAGATCGTCAGATGCCCAGACTCACCCTAATAACTTTTTCTGCCGCCAAGCAGCATTGGTCTACATTGTTAAATGTTGATCAGCTTCGTATATTCCCTTAATTCCCTTATTTATTGCGTTTACAATTAGATGCAATCATTTATCTATGTATATTTATCTAGTGGTAGTTTTCTGCCAGACTAACCCTAATAACTTTTTCTGCCGCTAAGCAGCATTGGTCTACATGTTGTATTCTGGTAACAAGGTAAAGGGATTTTTTAAAGCTGTTGGCCTCAAACAGCTTTTACATCTTCACCGGACTTGGGGGCGGCAAGAAACTTTAAGGGTTCTTCGAGCTGTTTGATCGAAACACCGTCCGGTTACTAGAGGGATGGCATCACGGAAGCGTTTCTTCCTATTTCTTACTAGATTCTCCAAGTGGCTTAAATCGAATTGGGTCAACCCGAGGGTGCCTCTAAAGGCTAGGGACCTTGACCACTAAAACCCTAATGAAACTCAGTCTTACCGCTTGAGCAGTAACGACACAATCTTCTATATGCTCTGCCCAGTGTTGGGAATTACTTGAGAGTTTCAAGTCATTTCTCAATGACTAAACTATATTTTTAGGAACAGGACTCGTAAATTAGGGCTATAGTACTTAGTCTTTTTATAAGTGAGAATCGAGAGAAAGGCGAATTTAAAACTGCACTCTTCTGATACTAATTTATTTAATTCTCAATAGACTAACTCATTTTGAATTTGAATACTGAACCTTTTGAAAAAGTGAGTATCGCTAATAAAGATTTTTAATCAATAATGCTCTTAAAAAAATTTATGTAGTAAAATTAAGAACTTGAATTATCTGAACAAATCCTCATTAAGGTTTTCTTACATGAAAAAGTCATTAGGGCCCGCTAAAATCATCATAACACAACCCGATACTCATAACTTTAAATTCATTTTTATTTTATTCGCGTGATCTATGGCCAAATGAGCGCCAGTTCTAAAGACTACAAGAAAGACTAACAAGTATTTCCCAACGACGCCAGCTCTATTTTTTTCAACATAAGCTGCTTAATTCAAGACCAAATACACAAATATCCATACTTTCATAATATAATAGTAACATCGACGTTTCATTAATATTTAAAACGTAATAATAATAATGTAAATAATTCCCCTTAAGGTGTTGCCCTTTTTTCATGACAAAACATAAATATATTGTAATTCGACAAAATTTCATCTACTTAAGTACCTATTTTTTCTTTTTAGACTACCTACCTGCGTTCATTAATTATGTCAACATTTTTAGTAGCATAATATGTTTCTATAATTGGCTTATGTTTAAGTAACATCTTCTGTACCTTGTGTTTAGTTAAATGCTGTTGAAATTGAATTGTTGAATAAATAAATATATAAATAAATAAATAATATAAATACTTTTACATACCTAAATGTTATGTGAAGTAGATCTAAACGTATAAGTTACCAACTCATCAAGTTCCTCTTATTGGAGAAAGGAAATTAAAACAGGATGAACGCACGGACAGATTAAAATAATCAACCAATAATGTTATCAATATGCAAAGTGGATGTGTGTTACTGGATCAAAGTTCGAAAACTAATATTATAATTATGTAAATACAAATACTATTTCGCCACGTGTACTCTCGGTCAGCCCGTGTTGTTGCCAAAAACTCCAAACAAAACGGCCACATACTGAGTAATACGCATGAGTTAAATAACTGTATATGTGAAGTAAAATTATTTAATCTTACCAGAAACGAAAAACAGCGCACAATTGTTTGTAAACTAACAAGACCATTGGAGAACCTTGGGTATAGGGTTGCCAGATACAATGGCGGTGAGGTTTTGCTACATTTGCTGAAAAAAGGAGGGTTATCAGTAAGTTGCGACTTCCTTGTTTCAGTTCTGAAGTGTATATTTACCCAGGGCCGTCTTTAACTTATTGGAGGCCCTGGGCACTTACGGATAATGGGGTCTTTATGCTACGCTAGATTTTAGTAAAACAGGCAAAAGGAGTAGATAAGCAAAACTCTAGATTTATTCAACTGGTATTTTTATTTATTTGCAGCCAGATAAAGTTGCCAGTGTTAGGCCCCTGGTTTATTTGAATTAAAAAGCAAAAAAGTCAATAAGTTAGTAATTCTTGTTTCGTAAAACAAATATATTTATCGGTAATATCGGTTATCGGTTAGAGATCTGGCAGTAACAAGGAGGCCCCATCGATTGCGGGGCCCTGGGCACTTGCCCAGAGTGCCCAATGGTAAAGGAGGGCCTGCCTATTTACCGTTGCAAGGACTTGGATGCATTCAAGTGAAAGAAGTCTTTTTGAAAATGAAGTAAATTTTCCATTCCCTGTCTAAAGCGACGGCATATCCTATAGGTAAGTACTTACATCTACTGTCGACAGCGTTTTGCCCTTTCCTTTCACATCAGGTTTATTACTTTGCATGCTAAAACTTCATAACAGTCATATGGCAATTTATAGACAAAGTTATCTAAAAATAACAATAAGCTATTTCGTTTTATTTGTTTTTATGATGATGCACTTTCGACATGGGTAGTTGTGAAAAAACTATTTGAAAGATGGACCACATTTGCTGATATGCCCGATTAGTAATTCATAAAGTTATAATAATTACCTAGATTATTCATTACATTATAAAATATTATCAAAATTGATAAATTTTTCAATCATTAACCAAAAGCTTTTTTATGCTTTAATGGAGGAAAAAATATTACGGCAAATGTCAACAACCCAATTTCAAACTGAAAATAATATATAGGTATATTCAAAATCTAGGGATGTAGGTACAACTCTAGCGCAATTTAGGCGGTACTCCTTACTCGTACCTACATCTTCGATTCTACAATAACATACATCATTACATTGTTATGAAACACTTTTAGAGGTCACCTCTGGGTGAACCAATTATAGCGGCGGCAGCCCTAGCCTTGAGAAGTGCAGCAAACATGTTCCATCCATCTCTTATCAAACCGAAACCACCTGCACGCCAATCACGACTTTACCGCTAACGTCACAAGAGCCATTCACCAAAGGCAACATTGTAGCCACTTTCAGGAAACAGGTGCAAAGAAATTTAGTTCATCACTACATTCTCTTAAAGACCACTTTAGATTTAACACAACATAACTGGAAACTTCAGGAACCGAAAACTGTTTACCAGTAAATCACGCTCATTGTTTGAGTAAATTTCTATTTTGATTCTTACTGTTAAGCGTTCGCACAGATTTCGCGCTAAATAATATAATTCTGGGTAAATGAGTGAAATTACACTGCGCACTTGTTGCTTTTAATATAACAACAAGTTTTAATGGTTGTTTTAAACATAACACGGACAGCTTTCGTAATAATGACGCTTTCTAATATTGAGTACTTGTCCCAATATTTATGAGACTAGCTCTGAGAGTTATGACGCAAAGTTTTCCAGTTATTGACTCCACTTGCTTTGCCGGGCATATTAATGCCGGTTCCCTTTTTTTAATTCCATAGTTAACCTGGAATCTTGAAGCCTTGAATTCTAAAAGTAGACCTAAGATAAATCTGGTTTAAAGTTAATGCTTTCTTATTCTTGTTAACAGTCTTATGGTGGAGACTGACCGACGCGTATCATCGAAACTGTGAGCGACACCTCATCAAGCAATATTTAAAAAAAAAACAAAAAAATTACGAACACTGGCTCAGGTACTGTATTTTACTGTACTGTATTTCAGTTACGGCTTCCGCAGAATACCAGCGTTGTGGCCTGGGGATCTCCTTAGGTCATGACACATGCTGAGCGGTTGCCTTTTTGGTTCTGGAACCTCTAAACTTGTGTAATATAGTGATGTATTTTTTTATTTAATTTTATGAACCAAAAAAAAAATTATTTTCTTTCTTTCTTTCTTTACTGTGCATGGTACACACGCCTGCACCTATGTACCCACCAAAAACTGTCAAATTTTCTCAATATACTTTGAACTATATGCCATTAAGATATGGTTTTGACTTCTTGGCGGGAAAGTGAAGAGTCATGTCTGCGGTTTTGTTTTATTTTCTTAAATTTGTGTTATGTCGAATAATTATGTGAAATATTGGTGGATTATCAACCGTTAAGTGTTCGTGAGTGTGCATGTGTTGGCAAATTAAACAAAACAGTGCAACGTCACTTTTCAAATTCTCTCAAGAAGTCCGCCCGAGAACTTAGTAAAGCCCCACATCTTTACTGAGATACTCGAGGGGTTGGGGGGTACCTATATCATTTCTCACTTCTCATTTCTATTATCATTCATCATCATCATACAGAAAACAAATTGTTTATTTATGTATTACTTGTTAGAAATATTACTTTGACACTGGCTAAATGTGCTAATCGCACGAAGCGATCAACAAAATGAAAAAAAAAATGGTTGAAAATGACAGTTTCGGTTAAGTTGATGTATTTGCAGGCGTCTGTAATGTGTAACACCTGGTGCCATTAGGACACAATGCGTTATCACCTAATTCGAGGTACTACACACTTACTTCGTGCTCTCCCAATTTCATATTCCTACACGTTGCGTCGTATCAGCTAGAATTTATTTATGTATTTGAATATTTTATATAAAATACTGAAAAAATTAAACGCCCACCCGACCCAGCCAGGAATCGAATCTGGGTTTTCCGCAATCCGGGCGGCTGCACTGACCGTTATGCTACCGGGAAGGCTGACGTAAGCGCTGAATTTTGTCACTGCTTTTTGATTTTTGAAATGCTTTAGACTTTAGAGCGACATTGCGCGGATTGCGGAAGACCCAGGTTCGATACCTGGCTGGGCCGGGTGGGCGTTTTAATTTTTCACTGTATTTTATATAAAATATTTATTTCAGCTTAATGCACAACGCAATTTTTACCAGTCAACGTTAGAGTCAACCATTTGTCCTATATTTTTATATTGAACTGAGCCGGCTCACATGCATATTGTCCGTCTAATGGAAAACGGTTACCCACTAGCCTATTGGTGCTCATAACTGGTGCGTTTTCAATCCGGACGCCTTAGTTATTACAACAGAGAGCTCTTACATTTTATAACGAAACAAGGTAAGGCCCGGTATCCAGCAAAGCGGAGACAAGGGAGAGGAGTGATGAGTCAGACAACAAATCATCATCATCATCATCAGCCATATTAGTCCACTGCTGGCCATAGGCCTCTCCAAGTGCACGGCACTGCTCCAGCTACTCTACTCTCTACGCCACTATACTCTCACTCAGACAACAAATAAGATTTATTTAATTATTTCTCCTCGAGGTTACGTAATGATGTGGGTCAGGTTAGGTTGGTAAATAAATGGTACAAAATCTAGTGCCATCCAGTGATCCACTGAAAAACTGTTAGTTACAGTTTGTTATATGTTATATGTTGGCAACTCGGCTAAACAATTATTGATCTTTAAAGCCCGCTTTATAGTCGGATGATTTAGTTCGGGTGGCGGGCAGGGGATGCATGAGGATTGCGCAGGACCGTAAAGAGTGGCGTGCGAGAGAAAAGGCCTAGAGGCCCGCAGTGGGCGGAAGTGGGCTGATGATGATAATGATAATGGTGATAGCCCGCTTCATCACTAACTGCAATCGACAACACAGGGGCCTTAACTTTTAAAGCAGTATTACTGTTACTATTGTTATGTCTTCTCTATCTATCTATTATTACGTGAAGCATAATCTTTGGATCCCTTTTTAAGCAAATTGCGCAGACGGAGGAATATAAAACGTCGCACACTTATAGTTTATATCTCACATTATAACTCACATTCTATCTTTTTAATTTTTCATTGCTTAGGATCCAACCCGTGCAGCCTTAATATAAAAATTACGGTCACTATTAAGAGCTTTATGGTAAGTCTGTTTATATCCGTGCTTTTGGTTGTGGCGCCGAACATCCATCAGGGACTTCTTGGCGGGAAAGTGAAGAGTCATGTCTGCGGTTTTGTTTTATTTTCTAAAATTTGTGTTATGTCGAATATTAATGTGAAATAATGGTGGATTATTAACCGTTAAGTGTTCGTGAGTGTGCATGAGTGTTGCAAATGAAACAAAACAGTGCAACGTCACTTTTCAAATTCTCTCAAGAAGTCCACCCGAGGACTTAATAAAGCCCCACATCTTTACTGAGATACTCGAGGGGTTGGGGGGTATATCATTTCTCACTTTCCATTTCTATTCATTCATCATCATCATCATACATGAAAGAAATTATTATTGTTTAAGTATTGTAAGACTTTTTCATTGGCTAAATGCTTGTGCAAAGCCATTATTAAAAAAAAAAAAAAAAAAAAAAAAACATCCATCAGTGTCTTCAAAACAACATCTTGGGACTTCTTGGCGGGAAAGTGAAAAGTCATGTCTGCGGTTTTGTTTTATTTTCTAAAATTTGTGTTATGTCGAATATTAATGTGAAATAATGGTGGATTATTAACCGTTAAATGTTCGTGAGTGTGCATGAGTGTTGACAAATGAAACAAAACAGTGCAACGTCACTTTTCAAATTCTCTCAAGAAGTCCGCCCGAGGACTTAGTAAAGCCCCACATCTTTACTGAGATACTCGAGGGGTTGGGTGGTATATCATTTCTCATTTCTATTATTCATTATCATCAAACAGAAAAGAAATATTGCTAATTTATGTATTACTTGTTAGAAAAATTACTTTGACACTGGCTAAATGTGCTAATCGCACGAAGCCATCAACAAAATGAAAAAAAAAAAAAAAAAAAACAACATCTTGATTCCTTTGCATATGCGCCTAACAAACACACCGCTACCACGACAAACGCATCAAAAGGAACTACAACAACAAGCGGGTTTCCAGTTAGCATGAAAACTAATAAGTAATGCCTACCTAAGTAGGTAGTCAAAAGCGCTTTTTTGTAGTGTAGTGACTTTTATAAGAGTTTAATTGTAGCCTAAAATTAATAAAGAGTTTTGTTTTTCATTTTTGTTGGGTAATTTGTTTGATCTTTCCAGCGCTTTTTTTTAAAAGTTTGATCTTTCTATAGAAATCTATTTATCTAGTTTCTATAGAAAGACCTCACGTTTAAAACGTGCTATTGGGCTATCAAGAGTTCAGCACCACGGCTACTCCTGGATTATCCTCATCAAAAAAAGCTAGTGTTTTTACACAGCCTCGTTTTCATCTCGAAAAAAAAAATTACTGTAATAAACCTAGTTTTCACGATCGTTATCGTAGTGCCTTGTTTTCTCCACTATTCGAACGAGTTGAGATTAACTTCAACTTGTATAGGATCCAATCAGCGCCGCCTAGTGACAAACTTTTGAGACACGGCACGCAAAACGCTACGCTACCCAGAGTAGGGGTGTCCACTTAGAAAATACATCGATGTTTCTTTTCGATGCAATACATCGAGACTATGCACCGATGTTATGCGATGCATCGGTTAAAAACATCGATGTTTTTTCAACATCGAGTACTTTTTAACTGCAACTAATAAAATTAACTTTTAATGCAAACATTTGCTGTTCCAGTTGTTGTTTATAAAAAAAGCAATGTGAGAATATTTTTTGTTATTTATAACGAAAGTAATAACAAAGTTAAATCAGAAATTCCAGTACTAAATATTAAATAATTCCATTTCTCTATTTCCAGTGTTCTCTTGGAAGATTTTGCAAAATCAAAAGTTTATTTAGGGGTTTCCATTTCAGTCTATTTCGTTGCAGATTGACGATTTGTGCCGCTTTAGAAAATAAACATTCTGATGGAATGGAGGTGCCTACCATACAGCCTACATAGTCAAATCAAAATGTAATTAATATTCTTCTCTGTGTCAACTAACCAATAACCATGATGAACGAAGAACGAACACAACCTTTATTTTCATGACTTGGAACCAAGTCCTTGAGCGCATTTTTAATTTTCTAATGCGCAGTGCTACCAGTGTTAATTTCTAGATTCCGTTACCACCGAACTTAATGAAAAGTTACTTACACCACTTGAAATTAGCTAATTAACATTAATTCGATGTTTTATTAAAATACATCGATACATCGAGTAAATCAATAGCTTTTCAAAACATTGGATGATACGATGTATCGTATTGTAAACATCGAATGATTTCGATTCATCGATGTATATCGAATATCCCTAACCCAGAGAGATTTGGGTGCAGTGTTCGACACCGACAAGAACCATTGATCGACATTTTTTTTGTTTTATCATATGACATAGGGGTTAGCAACTGATGTTAGTCTTTAGCAACGATTGAATACCGACCACCTGCTTCCTGACTGTCATCCCCTAAAATTTATATGAAAATCATTAATATTTTTGAGTCACTACCAGAATATCCACGTTGTAAAATGACAATATCACCCAAACGTTTTGATATTAAAACGCCATAGTTACTAAATAAATATGAACGCTAAACGCCATAATAGCAAAACGTCTGGATCTTAAAATTTCGTAATTCAAAATACTTTAGTGGCAAATCGTCTTTGTATTAAAACGTCATAGTTACTAAATAGACATGAGCGTGTACTCAGTTTTTTTTTTAAATTTATTTCTCTGAGAACGTGAATGATATAGTAGCAAAACGTCTTGATATTTAAATGCCATAGTTACTAAATAGACATGAAGGCTAAATGCTCTTATAGATGCTGAGTTTATTGTTATAGATTTTATTGTTTGTTTGTGCCCAGCTAACTGTTATTCAAATAAAAATGTACCTATACCTGATAGAACGGACATGTAGACCGTAAAATTTAAATTTCATAAGATAATATTTGACCTTTGACCTTTTAACCAAGAAGGTATTAATAAATTCAACGTAGGAGCGACTTGCACCAACAATTGTTTTAGGTTCATAAAAATTTGTCAAAATAATTTTGTTTAATGCCAAATTAAGTGATTTGTGTTCCAATAAGTAGTAATTTTGTTTGTAAGTAGTTTAAAAAATAAAAGGTTTTACAAAAAAATAAACGTTACTTACACTTCTTTAAATTCTGATAATTCATCTACACTTGGATTACTATGAATAAAGTGGCAATCAACCCATCCCATGATAAAGTTGCCAGAGATAACGGTAGGTACAACAGGCGAATTTGTCTTTCATGTCATCCTACAGGTCATTAATTAGAGTAGTTGACATACGATTTTAAACATACGGACTATTCCAGACGTTTTGCTACTAGTTCATTCCGCTTGTATGTCGTCCGGCTGAGTTGACTCTCTGCTGACTGGGTACTCTGCTTCATAAAGAAACTTGTATTTAAACTCTGCTTTTGTCATGTAGCTGAAATGTCTTTCGGCTATGTAAGTACCTTGCTTTCATGCCAACCAACGTGAATTGTTTTTCAGCGAAAAGGTCATTCTGATATAGGCTTATTTTTGACCACGTGTGTCTGCGTTTCACGTGTGTGTGTTGCCAGTGATGACATACGGGACTGAGACGTGGTCGCTCACTATGGGCCTTATCAGAAGGCTCAAGGTCACTTAAAGAGCAATGGAGAGGGCTATGCTCGGGGTTTCTCTGCGAGATCGAATCAGAAATGAGGAGATCCGCAGAAGAACAAAGGTAACCGATATAGCCCGAAGAGTTGCTAAGCTCAAGTGGCAGTGGGCAGGGCACATTGCTCGCAGGACTGATGGCCGCTGGGGCGGAACAGTCCTTGAGTGGCGACCGCGTACCGGAAAGCGCAGTGTGGGCAGGCCTCCAACAAGGTGAACCGACGATCTGGTGAAGGTCGCGGGAAGCCGCTGGATGCGAGCAGCACAAAACCGGTCTTTGTGGAGATCCTTGGGAGAGGCCTTTGTCCAGCAGTGGACGTCTTTTGGCTGAGATGACGATGATGATGATGTCTGCGCTGCCCTGCGCCTCGTTGTAGTGCCGGCACAGATTTCTGCGTGACGCGTGCGTATCGACACTTGTTTTTACAATGACAGAACAATTAATTGAACTAGTTCGTTGTGAACCATGTTTATATGACACTAATCATCCTGATTACTCAAAAAAGAGTTCTACAAGGACGGTAAGTCTTATTTGTTTATTGCTAGGACGTGAATGACGTCTGTCTGACGTCTGTGCTGTGTCACTTAGCTGCGTCGCAGCATGCGTTCGCGGCCTATTGTCTGGCCCAACAGCCCTGCCCTGCAAAATCTGCACTGCGCTGTGCTGCATCACCTGCGTCTCAGCATACGCTTAGCTTAAAGAAGGCGGACGTGCCGGAAGGGAAGAATCCGATTATTCTAGATGGGAGACACAGGTTTGTCAAACTACTGATAGAGCGAGAGAACAGAAGAGCAGGTCACGCTAACAACGAACGAGTAGTGAACGATCTGAGACAGGTTTTGGATTCTACGACTACGACCTACGGTAAAGGCAATAGTAAGATCGTGCCTTACTTGTCGCATACGAAACGCGAAGCTGCAAGCGACACCGATGGGAGACCTGCCTCACGAAGTCACGAACGACTAGAAGCTTTCGAGCGCCCGTTCAGCAACTGCGGATTGGACTACTTCGGACCAATAGTAGTCACCATAGGAAGGAGGCACGGTAGGGAGCACTCTTCACTTGCCTAACCACACGAGCCGTGTATATAGAACTTGTGGAATCATTGTCGACGAACTCAGCGATAATGGCGCTCAGGCGGATGGCAGCACGACGTGGTTGGCCTTCCACTATCTACTCGGACAACGCCACCAACTTCAAGGGAGCTGATGTCGAGCTGAAGAAAACCTACGCAGAATGGTTGCCTCATCTGCGTGAGTGGGGCCTCAAGTTCGACACAACGTGGAAGTACATCGCGCCCGGAGCACCGAACCAGGGAGGAGCATGGGAGCGATTGGTACGCTCTATCAAAAGCGCACTAACCGCCAGCCACCCTTCATGAAAAGTCACCGAAACCAGAAGTGCTGAGCACCCTGCTGACGGAAGCTGAATTCTCCATGAACTCTAGACCGCTGACACTCGTCTCTGTTGATCCGGACGATCCAGAGGTGCTGACCCCAAATCATTTCCTGTTGGGGACATCGATGGGCTAAGCAATGGGATTGGAATTTTTTAACGAGAATCGATAAGAATTGAGAATCGATTCTTACTAATTTAAGAATCGGTTTTCACAGGACAAAAAAGAATCGGTTTTTTCCGGTTATTTTGGAATCGGTTAAAATCGGTTTCATGCCCTACCACCACCTACCTACCACCTTGTGAGAAACAAGGCGTATTACCATACAAATTCTCGTTTTCGCTTACGTTACCGAATAGAACTCGCGCTAGCCATTCAAAAATGTAAGGTAAGTGTTACTTGATATTATGTAAAGTTTAATAATAATAACTAAATAACTCCATAACTAATTTATTGCTAATTATAATTTACATTTAATAAGTCTCCTCAATTAGAAATTCTTCAACTGACTTTTTATATCTATCAGGTAAGGTGTCAGTTAGTTCTGTCCGTGTTAACCAATTCACTTTCACTTTTTCGTCAACTTTTCCACTTTTATAATTGGCGTAGTAAAAGAAAACCTGGGGACAAATAAGACATGTTTTGGTAAAAACAATAATAATAACAATTCATCATCAGCTCATTTTATGTCCCCACTGCTGGGCATGTGCCTTCCCTATGGATGGATAGGGAGAACGGACCATGAACCACCACTCGGGCCAAGTGCGCATTGGTGTTTTTTTAACGACTGCTAATGCAGCCAGGACCAACGGCTCAACGTGCCTTCCGAAGCATGGAGGAGTTCGAGATGATAAGTTTTTAGTCACCAATCCGATGATCGGCCTTTGCGGAAGATGCTTAACGTCAGCACTCGCAGACCGGGCGCGTTAACCACTGCGCCATCGAGCTCCTCACTACATTTATTGTAATAAATACTACAATAAAACTTTTTACCGTCTTCACTTTTAACCTTTCGCGTTCCATTCTAAGCAAAGTATTATAATGGGGATTAACACTAACATCTAAAATAAACTCTTAACTCAAGTGAGCGTCAGCCCGTGACCACGGCCGGTGTAACTAAGTCGAAATCTCATGTATGTAATGCCTTTACTAAGTAGTTTGCGTTTATCTTTGTTATAAATCTACGGGAAAGTTCCAAAATGATTTTTTTACTTTGGTAATGAAACAAAAGGGAGCTTGTTCTATTATAATAAACTGGTTTATAAACTAACCTTAGCACCGACTTTTCCTTCGATTTCTGATGGATACTTGTATTTATAAAATCCACAGGGAGCATTGGATAAGAACTGCACTTTCAGGTCGGACCCACACTGTTGTTGCAGGACTCTTTCGGCGGTCTACAAACATAATAAATGTAAAGTAGGTAATACATATAAATAGCCTATAATACTATCCCACTGCTGGGCAAAAGCCTACATTATTGAAATCAAGTCATCGCTACAATTGATGGGTATTGGCTTAATCACCATGAGCTTGCCAAATCCGGGTTGGTGATCAGTGATCACAAACCTAACACTATCTAAAGGTAGAAAATGGGTTTAGAGTCAGATAAACTAGATACCAAAAAAGCTTTTAATGATAACATACACCAAAAACATGCTTTTGTGTCTGCAATGTACATATCACTGCGTCTGGGGAGACACAGATGGTTAAATGCGATTCTCCTTGAGTGATCACTCACCGTCATAAACCGTCACCGGAGTTGACCTAAGCATACCTGTCTTAATGTTTCTCCTTCTTGCCATTTGCCTTGTGGCAGAAGAGTTTTAATATCCTGCCCCAGTTTGAGAGTTGTCACAAGCACCAGGTGCTTTTGCAAGCATCTTTCAACGGTAGCTTTATCTCCCGATCTGTCTGCTTCTGTAATTTTATAGCAAAGTGTTAAGTTATTATTAAATAAAACAAGCTGAATTAATCAGTTACCACAAAATGATAGCTAAAGTTAGACAGAGCACAGACAGATGCTGCCACTTTTAGCTAATATTATTAGACACAGACACTATACACATATTTAGCCTTTGTTTAACCTTAACACTGTTTTGTAGTAAGAGGGTAAAGATATAAGACAGTTTTAAAAAAGTAGTATTTTTTCCGACAAGTGAGACTTGAACCTTCACTCTCTGATATACTCACCAGATTATTGCAGATATTATTGTCTCAAATAACTATATTTAGTTAAATATTTGCAGCAAGTAATTGAATATGAACTCTTTTGGTATGAATCAAAATGTTGTCAGTGTTAATCAAAAACATACTATAATCCCCATAGCAGTATAGATTGTTTTTCTTAATGCCAAGACGTTATTATTTATTTTGCATTAATATGGAACTGACTGACCCAGGCCTGCGGGTTCAAAGTCATCAATCCAAAGATCCACAGGTTTGTGGGATCCAAAAATTATTATTTTAAGTAGTTTTGTTCATAGATATGTTAAATGTTAGACAATTTTTCCCAATTCTTAAGTTTTTCTATAGGTCAATACTTATCTGTTTAATAATAAAATTGTTAGTACCAGTTTCAATATCGGCAAATTTAAATTGAGCCAGTTCCTCCATAGCAGCATCTTCAAAGTCTTGGGCAGTAATTTTACTGACAGCATCTAAATCAACATCGATTGCATCGTTTTTAAGTAGTTCTGCTTGTTTTCTGAAATAAGTCAAAAACTTATTATAAAAATAATCTTTACATTTTTGATAGATGGTTTGATTATGACAAAACATTACTACTTTGTCATAGCAACAGTAATACTAAAAATTCAATACTTTTTAATGAAATATTAGAATTTAAATGTAATGGCTCATTGTAACATGAAGCTGTATTGATTGATGACTTGGATTTACAATATTGAGATTTATATTACCTTGTTTTACATGCCTGCTGGCTAGACCACACTAATATCTCAATATTGTAAATCCAAGTCATCAATCAATATAGCTTCATGTTACAATGAGCCATTACATTTAAATTCCAATATTTAATTTAAAAGTATTGAAATTTTGTAGGTACTCAAAATTAAACTGACATACACATAAACTGAATGCAAACATAACCTTCACAGAGGCAACTAAGTTTCTATTGCTGACTTTCTATTCTGGCTGATAATAAATGATACATAAATGGCAGTGAAAGAAAAGGCAGATATTGTATTTGTTTGTTTAGCAATTTTATTGGTATTACTTACATAGTATGAAAATCTTAACTCATAAATGCTACAAAATAATGTCCTAAAGGACTATGGCTTTGACTTATTATTAATACTATTGAAAGTAACTTGTAATTACAATAAGAACTTACTTATCATTGTCGTGTTTCACTTCATGATCGGATTTTAAACTTTTTTCAACTTCTATAGTGTAAAGCATTTCCTTAAATTTCTTTTGTATTTCATTTAAGGGTGGTGTCACCACCGGTAACCTTTCAACGCATACACTAGTCACAATGTCCCAAGGTTTTGCGCTTATGCCTGCATAAAAAACAAAAATGCATATATTTTTTCATAAAAATGCATTAAATCAACCAAGCACATGAAAACATTTAAAAAAATACCTCTTGTGAATATTCGCTGACATAATTTCAGCTCTGTATGTAGAAGATTTTTAAAAATCATAATTTTAAGAAATAATTTAAGTATTGTTTTTATTTACTTTTACAAAAACAGCTACAGATGTTTTTCTGAACTTTGAGGTTATTTCATTTTTTCTTTTTTTATTTGGAAAAAACGCAAGGGGATGTAATCAATACAGTCTAATGTTTTATTACTTCAGGCCCTTTTGAACATTTAATTTTTAAGATTATCTCTCGAGGGAATATCTAAAAGTTGGCAGCCTTGCTATTTGCATTGCCAAAAGTATAAAAATACTCAACGTTCTACAGAACATTACAAATGAAAATGAGTAATGATGACGAAAAACTTAAAATATAATGTAGTATGTTTAATAATTAAACCTAATTTATAGTTACGTTATTATGTTACATTATGATGTTTTACTAAGTTTTAATTAAATTACAAAGTGAGTTTTTAAATACAAGGTTCATAACTGTGTCACCTTACGTTAAATTATGTTTAAAACCTAGCTTAAACAAGAGAAGTAAGTGAAAAATGAGATATAATTTTTTATCATCTAGAAATAGTTTTTTTCCGTGTTTCGCGAAATGACCCGCCTATGCCAGCAGTAGGCGTCATAATGGCTGACGATGATGATGTTGTTGGTTGGATTGAAGTTGAAGACGACATCATTCTTTATTGGTATATAATAATTAGAATTAAAATTATTTTATTTTGTTATTTATTTTGTAAATATGTACCTATTTAGTAAATAAAGTTGCGATACCTATTGATATATTTTAAAATCCATTGGCATAATTTATTGAATTTTCCAACGATATACGAAATTGCTAACAACAGATTTTATAAATACATACATATTTACTTATTATCGTGTATTTATTAAATTTTTGAGAGTTTACATGTTCGACGATCAATTATTAGGTATTTAAAAAAAAAATTCTCGCTACAAGACTTTAATTTTATTTTAATTTTTTTTAAAGCATTTTAGCTTTATATTTTTATATTTTATTATTTCTGAAATTACAGTAAGTAAGAAAAAAATATTTTATCAATCAACCGATTAAAAGTTTCACTTAACAATTATAGTAATTTTTTCTTATGGCTACACCTTTCCGTCTTTTCCGGCTCTTTGTGTCAAAGAAAGTAGGTGTACTTATTATGAAAAATCCATGTTAATCGTATGAAATTCGTAAATAAAATATAATTTTGTTGTAAAACGTTGTAAATATAACCAATTAGTTACTGTTCAAAGTAATATTTTATATATTAAATCGAATTTTGTGCTAATGTACCAAGTTGTCAAACATTGTAGGTTAGTTAACAGAGGTTATACTTGTTATTTTTGTTTTAGGCCTCAAAATGAAGCAAATTGTTGCTAATCAAAAAGTGAAGATCCCTGAGGGGTTAACAGTTCATGTGAAATCGCGGCTGGTGACAGTGAAAGGGCCGCGAGGTGTTTTGAAGAGGAATTTCAAACACTTGGCCGTGGACATTCGCATGGTGAACCCACGACTCCTGAAGGTTGAGAAATGGTTCGGTTCCAAGAAGGAATTAGCTGCTGTCAGGACAGTTTGCTCTCACGTTGAAAACATGATCAAGGGTAAGTTTCAGGTTATATTTATTGGGTATAATAACGGTGCTATTCATAGGAATTTTGATGGAAATATCCCTTTTAATTTGGTTTAGTTCAGCTCTTAACATTTAGGTACCAAAGCTACATAACACACAGCAGTGAGAATCTGTTTGTTTACATTTTCTTGCTACCTTTTTTGATGGTTTTGAATAAAACAACAACATAAAGGTATTAGGTACCTACTCAAGATGCCTTCACATTTACATTTCTAGAAACATAGTGCCAGCAACATAGTTTTATTGCACATTTTTCATAATAGGGTAGTATGGTATATCATTCAGTTAGGTGAATGTAATTTTGAACATCCTATACTTTCACTGGCTATGTAAGGGTCTCCCCTCTTCTTGTTACAGTTACTGTAATAAGAATTTGTGTTATTTTACAAGAATAAACAAAGTTTCTCCATGTGGTTTACCTCGAAGGCATAATCTCTTTAATGGGATGTTTATAGATTTATGAAGATAATGATAATTTTCAGAACTTTCTGACAGTTTTATATAATCTTTATATAAAATGCTAAGCTATCCTAGTGGAAAAATAAAAACAGATTTTTAAGAAAAATTAAACATACTTAGTAATAATTATTCAGTGCCAATTTTGCTGCTTAGCTAACAATACCAGGTGTATCTGTATATATTTTTGTGTATCTGGCTAAGTGACCAGTTAAGTAATAAGACTTAATTTTTTGTAGTGTTAAATGATTTCCCCCAACCCCTTGAGAATCAGTAAAGATGTGGGGCTTTACTGAGATCTCATGTGGACTTCTTGAGAGAAAAGTGATGTTGCACTGTTTTGTTTCAATTGCTAACACTTATGCTTGTTCAAGACCACTTAATGATTAATAATCCACAATTACAAATTAATATTTAACAAAACTCAAATTTAAGAAAATAAAACAAAACTGCAGACATGATTCTTTATAGTAATTGAATAGGTTTACTACTGTAATACTTTTAGGGGTGTTATAAAACCCTGTCGGATCAAGAGGGTTAATGATTAATAATCCACAATTACACATTAATATTTAACAACTCAAATTTAAGAAAATAAAACAAAACTGCAGACATGATTCTTCATAGTAATTGAATAGATTTACTACTGTAATACTTTTAGGGGTGTTATAACACCCTGTCGGATCAAGAGGGTTAATGATTAATAATCCACAATTACACATTAATATTTAACAACTCAAATTTAAGAAAATAAGTTGACTACCTGATTATTACTTTGATCAATCACTATATTGTTACTACATACTTTATGTTGTAAATCTGAAAAGTATCTTATCTTATCTTATCTTAGTAAGGCCAGCTGAAGTTTCCCTCTCCCAGTAACACTTTGACCCATCAGGACCGTTTGGGCAAACCCATCCTTTCACTCTTCTTCCTTTGTAAAAATAGTATAGCATCTATTTTAGCACCATTTCCTCTCTACATGCCCTACACAAGCTGTTCTCTGACAGATGCATACTGGGTACTCTAGGATTAGGTTTTTATAATGTTTTATTGTTTTTATATTAAAATTTGTAAAAATCTGGTTTTTACAATCATGAATATTTGACATAAAATATTGTTCTTAATTTACAAGTTATTGTGGCATCGCCATCCTCTAATTAGTCAGGTTGTCCTTGGACATAGGACAGGAGGCCTATGTCTCCTGCACTTAAGGCCAATATAAAAAGTGTAGTATAAGTATAAGTATTAAGTTTCCATTTTATGGAAGTTCATTTATATTAAGTCTTGTGTAAGTACAATGACAAATCTTTAATTTGTGGAAATACTAGCTAAATGATTTTTTATAGCAAGTGTTATAGCAAATATGTTTAAATTTATGTTTATTGCAAGAACCACAATATAGTACCTATATCAATTAAATACAACATCAACAACACTTAACCCTTAGGCTGCGGGAAGGATGCGCATATCTGCGCACCTTGTCTGCGGCGCATTCACGGCGTTGTAGTACGAGCGTGCAGTGTCTTACAATTTGTTGCAAACCTGTATATAATTGTTTGAGACTTACCAAATAAAGTGTTTTGTTTGAAACCTAAATAAATAAAGAACCTTATGAACTACATTTTGTTGCGAAATAATTCTTTGTTTATATTTCTTAGACATTGAATTTTCAACTTACCGAAAAGTGACCCTCTGTGGATATTTTACCTATTTTTCAATAAATTCATACACATATTTTATTTTTGTTTACTTTTCCACTTAGTTGAATACTTGAACAATCCAATGATGCGGAAAAGTTAGTATTTCCAAGTTTTTGTCTAAAATCGACCTTGCAAAGGTCGAGTTTTCACACAGGCACTGCTGTCACTTTACAACACCATTTGGAAAGAGTCTGTTAGCCCAATGAATGGATAAAATTCATGACTGACGGCAGAGTAGTCATTTGCAAACCCTTGTATAAAAGCCATACACAAGATCTTCGACTCAACATCACATTTCCTATTGACATTATTGAGGTGACATTTTTACCCTCCTAATTTAATTTTTTATTACTTTCAGGTGTCACCAAAGGTTTCCAGTACAAAATGCGTGCTGTATATGCTCATTTCCCCATCAACTGTGTCACCACGGAAGGAAACTCGATTATCGAAATCCGTAACTTCCTTGGAGAGAAGTTCATCAGGAGAGTGAAAATGGCAGCCGGTGTGACGGTTGTCAACTCCCCTAAACAGAAGGATGAACTTATCATTGAAGGGAACTCCCTTGAGGATGTCTCCAGCTCGGCTGCTCTTATACAACAGTCCACCACTGTCAAAAACAAGGATATCAGAAAGTTTTTGGACGGTCTTTACGTGTCTGAGAAGACCACAGTTGTACTGGATGAAATATAAGGACCCTAACTGAAGCCTAACAATTGTTTTATTTTCTTCAGTCAAAATTTACTGTTTAATAAAGCACACCCATTCTTAACCCTTTGACCGCCGTGGACACCTTTAGGCGTCCAGCGGAAACTGTCCTGAGACGCCAACGACTTCTTAAGTAGTCGAAATGTGTATCGCATTCCCACAAAAAAATCTTTAATTTTGTACTAAGCTCATTGAAATAATATCGTTAGGTAGCTTGATTATTCGTCAAACTTTGGTTTAACCTAGGCGGAATGAAGAAAAAATATAAAACAATTCATTTATAGCTTAATTTACAATTACCTAAAATTTAATGAAAATACACTATTACGTAGCGCCAACGACATCTTTAAGTGTCGCGTAGTGATGGGAAATTGTATTTTTTTTACAAGTACCTACATTGAATTTTTCTTATGTTATTGTAGTGGGTATACCTATCTATCTATACAATATAAACGTGTTTTTATTGCTCTCAGTTTTCTGAGATCTGAAGTAGTCGTAGTAGTGTCATTGCCTAAATATGGAAGAAGAGAGACCATCTTCGCCGTCGATATTATTCGCATTCTCAAGTCGTAAAAGAAAGTATAGAGAAACAGAAAATTCAAATAATAAGCAGACACAAACAGAATACACTATTACAGATACTATGGTGTACAGAAAAACTTCAAAAAAAGGAAATATTTCTTATTCTACTCGTCATTTGCCCAATGTTAATTTTGACGATAGAAGACCATCTGATAAAAGGAATGAAGACTTTGCAAGGTTGGTGGCTTTTGAATTAGAGCGTTTGCCAGAAAACAAACGTTCAAATGCCTATCCGCAAATTTTAAATCTTATAAGACTGTTGAGAGGGGACCCTGATTTGGAGCAAGTGATAGAATTTGTACCAATCCAAAGTGAAAGTGAAGGAGAAGAAACGGAAGAACAATCAATACCACTCAATGTAGCTCTGTAATATGTAATTAATGTTAAAGTTGTTGAAGTTACGTATACAAAAGTGTTTTATATTAATTTCCTAAACCTCTAAATATTTAGCATCATAAATAATTAATAAATAACGAAATTATTCACTTTTTTTCCTAAAATGTCAATATTATAATTATATACCTTCATGTTATCGATAAAAATTAAGGACGTTTCTATATAGTTTTACAATTAACGTCCCCTATACGCCACGGACGCCTTTAGGCGCCCGCTTGTGACGTCAGAAGCGAATGCAATTTATCGACTAGTGCTTGCAAGATGTGGGTAGAAAAATAAATAAAATATATCGAAATACCCGTGAATCATTTGTTGGTTTATATTCATATTGTATGTATCTTTTCCTGTGGAAGTTGTGATTTGTGATAATAAAAGTAACTTTACGATGGAAAATGACGATCTCATTGCAATTCTGGAAGGTGTGGAGAATGTCGAACAATTTATTGCTATTTCTGATGAAGATTCAGATCTATCAGATTTTGAGGTAAGTTACAGTAATTACTTATTGACCGAGCGAGCGAAGGTCTCTAAATCGAGTTGGGGGCGAAACACATTGTTTGTATGTATGTATGCAAGTATGTATGTATGTAAGTATGTATGTTTGTTTGTACCGCGATAACTGCCAAACTGATGGTCCGATTTTGATGAAATTTGGTAGGCATGTAGGAAATATCAATAGAATTTTCAAGTTCGTTGGGCATCAAAATCGGTTTAGTAGATTTTGAAATATTAATAAAAATATCCGCAAACGAAACCATAGCGCGTTCTCACTTCGTATAGCGCCATCTAGGTGATACTTATGGAACTAAATTATGTTAGTAATATCGAAATAAGACCTACTGGTCGAAATCAGACCTACCTAGACCTAGAGGTTGTAAATGATTTGTAAACTAGAAAAAAGCTCAACGCTGCTAAAGAAGTTTTCACTTCAAAACGCGAATAATAATCGCGAGGTCTAAGGTCGCGGCGAACTACTAGTATATTAATAGCTACATACATGACGATTATTTCATTATACCTACTTATTGTAGAATTGTTTTTTAGGACCTGACTACTGAGGAAAGTCAAAACATTTCTGCTGGAGAATATAGTTTTCAATGGTCGTCCGAAGCCTTCGAAATTAAAAACGAGCCATTTGATGATTTTTTTAGCGGTATTTCGCCGTCTATGATGTCGTCGGTCTCATCAGAATTGGATATTTTTTTACATTATTGCAATGAAGCTTATGTAGAAAAAATTGTTGAATTTACCAATAGTTATCAGCAATATGTTGTTAGACATATTGATATAAAACTTCATTCAAGATTAAAAAATTGGTATCCTGTAACAGTTCCAGAAATGTATACATTTTTCGCTGTGTGTATGTTAATGACAAGAAACAGCCGGAATACGATTGAAGAACACTGGTCTACTAACCCATACTTGCATTCCGGCATATATGGTAGTCTTATGTCGAGAAACCGGTTTTGTACAATTCTAGGCATGTTGCATTTCTGCCAACCAGGCCCTAGGACTGAGGAAGAAACTATATTGTCAAAAATTATTTACCCAGTAAATCATGCTCGTCATACATTTAAGAATAGTTTTATACCATACGAAAAAATTTGCATTGACGAAAGTATTGTACCATTTAAAGGGCGACTTCTTATTAAACAGTATCTTCCCAAAAAAAGAAATCGTTTTGGTATCAAGCTCTTTGTTTTATGTGATGTGTTGTCGGGAATAATCTTAGATTTTATCGTATACTGCGGCAAAGACACGGAATTAACACATTTTGATAATTTAGGCGTAAGTGGCTCAGTAGTTGCAACACTTCTAGAAGATTATTACGGTGTTAATAGGAAATTATACATTGACAATTGGTATTCAAGTCCAAAATTGTCTATATTTTTAAAGCAACGAAGTATACATACATGTGGTACAGTAAAGCCGAATAGAAGCGAAATGCCAAAATTTAAGAATTTAAAAAAAGGAGAAAGAGAAGCTTTGTATTCTGACCCTATAATGGCTATGAAATGGCGTGATAAAAAAAATATACATATGTTAACAACTATTCATAAAGACGAAATGGGGCCAACAAAAAAAATGGATCCAATGACTGGTTTGCCTAAACTGAAGCCTGAGTGTATCATTGACTATAATAAAAATATGGGTGCCGTGGATATCTCTGATATGATGTTAAGCGGTCTACAATGCATAAGAAAAACCATTAAATGGTATAAGAAACTATTTTTTCACATCCTAGACTTACATTTGCTGAATTCGTATCATATCTATAAAATAACTTGCAATGACGATTTTAGCCCTAGTTTCAGAAAATACCAATTGGTATTAATAGAACAACTTGTTCAGAAATATGGTGAGCAATCAGTTCATAAAACATTACCGTCTACATCTCGTGCCTTAGAACAGCCTACGCGATTTTTACCCGGAGATGCAGCTCGACATATGCCGTCATACATTCCCAATCAAAAGAAACTTCGCTGTAAACTTTGTGCTCGATCTAAAAAACGACGCAACACCAGATACATGTGTGCAGTGTGTAAAGTGGCACTTTGCGTAGTGCCATGTTTCCAGCTTTATCATAAAAAAGAATAATTATAATGTCTTTCTTTTCACTTATATTTTATTGACCTAGCGAGCGAAGGCCTCCAAATCTATAGTTGAAGCAAAATACCTTTTTTTATGTAAGTAGGTAGGTATATAGAAAAACTAGCTGACTGCTCGCGACTTCGTTCGCGTGGATTGCTTTTGGAGTTTTTTATGAAGACTGATGCTGTTTTGAAATTTTTTCCATACTAACTTTCAACCCCTTTTTCACCCCTTTAGGGTAAAAATATTTCAAAATCCCTTAGTGTGCGTCCGCATTTTGAATTAAAACAGCTGTCCAAATTTCACGCTTCTACCATTAGCGGTTACGGCTGTGCGTGCGTCTATACGTCAGTGGTAACATCTCCTTTTATATATATAGATTGGTTCTGTTTTTTGAGATAGGTATTCAAAAAACGTGTTGCGAGGTCAAAATTTTCTGTACTGGTGTAATGTGATCGAATTTTTCGCTGGAACTAAATAGATAAAATTACACTACTTAGTAGGTAATCGTTTACTGCTATCATAATTTTATCTATCGTGCTCGCGGACAACACTATCGATTTAATAAATTATCTCCGAAAAGGTACACTACTGACGCCACGGACGACTAAAGGAGTCGCCTAGTGATGTGAACAATCGATGTCATTTAATCATTAAAAAGGTTTTTTTTTATGTGTGTATATTTGAATTGCATTTTTTTTGTTTAAAATCAAGTAATATGTATTGTTTGATGTATATGTGTGGTAACGGGAAAAAATAAACAAGGAATAAATAAGTTCGTTTTTTTTAAATATTTTTTTCGATAACTATTTACCCAACCCTATCCTCAAAGTGCCGCCGTTTTCGCAAAAAGTACCCGTGGCGTCGGTGACACGTTTGTCGGTTTTGCTTATGGCGGTCAAAGGGTTAATACATTCAGAGAAGCGCATTTTTCAAGTTGTGGTTGCATTATCTCACATGACTAATTGAAATTTTCGATACTTATTCAGCAAGTATACACTAACCCTAGGGCTACTTTTATTTCGACATCACCGTTGATATCGAAATCCTATGTGTTAATCCAGGTTATAAACTATCTGTATGCCGAATTCTTGTGTTAATCCAGGTTATAAATTATCTGTATGCCGAATTTCAGCCAAATCCATCCATCCGTTGCAGCGTGAAGAAACAACAAATATACACACATACACACAAACTTTCGCATTTTTAATATTAGTGTGATTCTCAGGAATTTTCAGAGTCGAAAATAAGTTACCAGTGTCCATGAATAAGAGCATATCCGTATTCATGGACACTGTCTCCGTCTGCCGGAACAACAATGCTACAAACATTGATGTTGACATAGATAAGATTGTGGTAGCTAGCCAGGCGGACAAACGCCCTACCACCAACCAAACCGAGGTACACAAACATGTACCTACCACCCGCTGAGAATCGAACCCGGGACCTCTGGGTCTAAACTGGTGGTCTTAGCCACTAGACCACAGAGGCGGTTATATTAAATAGAGGATTTTCATTTCATATCGTTTCATTACAAATGCTGGAGCATTGATGCGCAACTAACCGTTTCCATTAACCCATTAACCGCCGGAGTTGTATATATGAATCTTATGATTGTTGTGCCCCTAGCGCCGCAGTTGCAAATTTGCAACTAAAGTTTCCGAAGCGATTTTTAAGCGTAATTTCAATTGAATAACGACTATTTGATAATAATAATAAAGGCCACGCTTTCGCGATAAGAGCCCTTCTTTCATTTTTCCTAATGACACCTATGCTAAGCGTCAAATTTCAGGTTAAAAAATTAATAAAACTCATCGCCAATTGTAGATTATTTCTAGACATGTACCGCCACGGTTGTACAAATACAACAGTAGTGATGTAACAAATTAACTACTATTATTGCTTGATATCGACTTTATCATACACAAATATCATGTAAATTAATTGGAAATGCAGAATTAGTAAGTTATACAATTATTGTTGTTTTTTTTAAATCCGCTAACTAATTATAACATCTAATACTTTACAAGATTTAAGGTGGAATCATAGTACAATAATATATCTAGTTGTTGCTAAAATGAAACTTATTTACAACACTAGCACATTTAATGTTATCAGAAGTGTCCAGCGCCGGAGTTGCTTATATGCAACCGCTTGTGACGTCACAAGCGGACGCAATATAATAATAGTGAGGGTAGATGTGTCGAGAATGTGTTGAGAATTACAAATGTATTATAGTGGGTACCTGATTTAATTTACTGTGTATTGTGGCTGTAAGTGAATTGCAAAATGTCGAGTGCAGATGAGCTAATTCGGATTTTGGAAGGTCACGAGGAAGAAATAGAAGAATTTGTTACCGATGATGAGTTGGAAGTGGAGGAGGTGTGTACACAAATTTGACTATTCTTAGAATGAAAATATAAGGTATAAAAGTACAAGTAAAATGTTACTGCTTACTAGCGTGTTTTTCCTACCTACTTTTACATTTTCACATTCAGAATTTTTGTTTTAAGAAAGAAGTGATAGAGAATTCCATTGGACTGCAGAGGGAACATCGCCAATCATACAACCGTTTGATAATTTTGCCGTTGGTTTTACTTCAGAATTAAAACTTTCGGCCGATTGTAACGAACTACAGTTCTTCGAATACTTTGTGGACGAAGGTTTGGTGACCGAGATAGTCAGGTGTACCAATAGATATTACCAATTTTACATTCGTCATGTTGATATACGAGAACACTCTAGAACTCGAGATTGGTGTGACGTTGATGCAAAACAAATTTATCAATTTTTTGCGGTAACAATGTTATTCACAAGAAATAAAAGAATATCTATTGAAGAGCATTGGTCTACGGATCCACTACTGAATTTTCCAATCTTTCAAAAAACCATGAACAGGAATAAATATTGTTTGATTTTGGCTATGATGCATTTCGTTGATAGTTTTTCAACCGCCGAGAGATTGCCAAGATTACACAAAGTTAAATTTGTAATAAATCATGCACGGAATAAATTTAAACAAGGTTTAGTACCACATCAGAAATTATGCATAGATATTTTTATATAGATAATGAAAGCAAATACAAACCTGACAGATGATTTTCCATTTTTAACACTAAGAAAGCAACGACTGCTTACTACTTCAGTTGCTATTAAAATTATTGCAACTAAATGCCGATTCATCAACATCAATTAAGGGATTCTTTTTTTATTGGGTTTTAACAGAAAAACTTAATAATTTCTATTATACTTTATTGTATACAATATAAGCAGGCATTTTGATCTATAAAATTAATAATTTGAATAATAGGTAATATCTATAACCGGAAATTATGTTACTTGCGGAATCACTACCCACATCACTATTTTAGTCTAGAATAATCTAGACTAAAATAGTTGTGTGTGTCGCCGGAGTTGTATATATACAACAATAGGGATTCCAAGATCGATATTTTGTAGAAGTATCGGATTAACTTTATCTTGGCTTTGATAGTGTCTGCTTGCAAGATTATAGATTGTTGATGTCGTTCATTAAAATTTCATAAATTATATGAGGGGAAACAAGTAAAACAAACATTAGTTTCTCGTATAAAATTGTTATTTTAACCTTGTAACCTAATTTGTCGTAGTGCTGTGTCACAACACTATACGTTAAGCATGAAAATACATACTCGGCGCTAGGGGCACATTCTTTTGAGCGACCACCTGGCGGTCAAAAGGTTAAAGAAACTGCAAAGACAGCAACTCAAGTTGCAAGTTTTGATAGTCTACAACACTTCAGTTGCAGCAACTAGGGTTGCCAACACTACTATATAATATAGTATCCTACTATTTTTGTTTAAAAAATATATTACAGTAGGCGAAACTACTATATTTTATCAGCAAAGTCGCTAAAATCAGTACTTATCTTTTATCTAAAACGGAACACAAAATATTCAATTAAGAAATAAAATATTTTTTTTTAAGGCGGTGCAGCGCGGACGCAAAACTGCGAGTTTCAAGTTTCTTTAAGATAGCGAGCGAGCAGCGCGTGGCAGTGTTTTACCTAATCTGTGGTGTTGTGACAACGGCGCACGACTACGAATACGCACGCACACTAATATGTACATTATACATAGTCTATGATCTGTACCATAGTAGAATGAAACAAGTAGGCCGACTCGGCCCCCGAGCAAGCGATAATCACCTAAACTTGTAGGGCTGTCGCTTTTAATTAGAATGAGGTAGGTATCTACATATAAAATAAGAACATACTTAGAAATATGAATTCATGGATTCCAGAGAACCCCCGACCTACCTAAACGTAGTTTGTTAACTGTACAACACAACAACTTACAATACGTAAGTAGGTACGGTCAACAGCACATCACGGTAAACACTTGCAGTTCGATATTAGTACTTATGCCCACAACATAAGAGCGGTACAAAGTCCAAAGTGTTTAGTCTGACTGTACCTAATTAGTCCCTTGTTTTCACGGTAGGGTGTACCGTGTAATCTAATAAATTAAACTTACAAATCCTTAGGTACATGTATTTACCTCTCTAATCCACGAAATCTGAAGCAGAACTTAACTCTTTCGGTACCTAGTAAATAACTAACACAAAATAATGTAATTAGGTTAGGCAGGAGGTACTCACCGTTCTTGTTCGGTAGGTAAGGTAAAGAAGGACAATTCTGGATTTGACAAGCTGTTATTTAGACATCCGTAAACACTGCAATATCTCCTGAATTTTTTTGTAGCCATCGTTGACTTACGTTTCACAAATTATATATAACCTACGAGCGGCAGCGGCGCGGCGGGCGCAGCGACGAAACAAGCAGGCGCGCGCGGCATTACGTGGCTCAGTCGCGACTGGCGCAGCATTATTAGCAATAAACTTTGTCAGTGTGTGCGTGCGACGATGCGTACGGACGGGTTGGCTCGGCTGCGCTCACATACAAGCCGCGCTCGGTGCGTATGTATGAAGATGGCCTACTTGTTTCATTCTACTATGTCTGTACAGAGTAGGCTGGTGATTTAATTGGAGCAATGTTTACTTTCGTAAAATCATAGGCGTTTGGGTAAAAATATAATAAAAGTCTTAATATTTTCATATTCATATTTTTTAATTGAAAAAATTGCACTAAAAAGTAATAAATAATTGCGTAGTTTAGTTTGTTCAATTTACTTGCAATAACCTATATTATACTTAATCTTATATTCGTTCTTAGGAAAATATACAGGTACAATTATTGTTATTTTTGGAGCCGGTGCCAGCCAACGAAATTTTTGGAGTTGGTGCCAGTGTCCGCGTTTGTAGTCAAAATTTCATGCATAAGATTGAATGTACTATTATGATTATATTATAGTATGTCGTTGAATGTTAATGTCACAGAACACCAGAAACCTCTTTCTGTGTTCTGTGGTTAATGTTAAAGTTACCTTGCCTGGCACCGACTCCAAAAATAATAATTGTACCTATATATTTTCCTAAGAAAGAATATAAGATTGAGTATAATATAGGTCAATTGCAAGTAAATTGAACAAACTAAACTACACAATTATTTTTAATTTTTAGTGCAATTTTTTCATTCTAATTTTTTGGAGTCGGTTTTATTTTTTGTTAAAATTTTGTTTATTTCTCGCTTTTTAGTGATTTGTTTTTTTCGATCTATTTATCAAAAGCAAATATGGGACGACCAAAGAGAAGTTAAATTTCTTTGGGGAAGACCTAAACGACCTAAACGCGCTGCTCGTATGAGACAGCGCCGTTTAAATGAGACAAGCGAAGAAAAAGAGAAACTACATCACAAATGAAACATTGTTCCGGTGTGATATTATTAATGAAATTCCATCAGTGTAGATAGATATATAGACTCTTTATTGTACACGAAAAGTCTTACATTTGTTGTGCACAAAGGCGGCCTTATCGCTTAAAGCGATATCTTCCAGGCAACAGTGGAAGACGGACAAACAAACAAGCTTTCGCATTTACAATATTAGTTTGGAAGGATTTATGGCTGAAAATACCAAAATCTCTATAAGTAGGTATGCCTACAATATTTGAGGAATTCTCTCAATTCCTCAAGGATTCCATCATCAGAACTGAGTTCCGGTGCCTACCTTTTGCTTCGTCATAGTCGCTTAACTATCTTAATCGAGATATGTTATCGCCACCCGTGAAATACTTATTATTGAGGAGTTCTGGTTATCATCAGTTAGACTTCATCAAATGATATTTTCTGAATGCAAATGCTTGACTTATTGCTGAAAATACCAAAATCGCTATAGGTATGCCTACAATATTTGAGGAGTTCCCTCAATTCCTTTCCTATCATCAGAACTGGATTTTGATAAAAATGGGACTAATCTAAAAGTATATCCTTTCAAATGAAAAAAGAATTTTCCAAATCTGTGTAAAATTTGAGGAGTTCCCTCAATTCCTTAAGGGTTCTATCATCAGAACTGAATTTTGATAAAAATGGGACCAATCTGAAAGTATATCCTTTCAAATGAAAAAAGAATTTTCCAAATCGGTGTATAAGTGACGGAGTTCTGAGGTAACAAACATAAAACAAAAAAAACCGAATTGATGACCTTCTTTTTTTGAAGTCGGTTAAAAATAAGACAACAGTGGCCTGCGGAATTTCAATACAAACATTTTGATTCCAAGTTATTGTTTCATGTGCTATATTTACAAAGTTTCTGAAGAAATAAGTTTTTAGATATCATTACGTATTTTTTATGCAGTTTCTGGGTATTTGTTTCAAATTGTAAGACAACCATGGCCTTGTGAAAGGATCAACCTAATTTACACTAGTCCTTAGTCCTTAGTATATGACCTATTCAGCGCCTAGCACCAGTGACATAAAAACACGTAAATTTTTGAAATTCCGCGTGGCACTTAATAAATATTTCCAAAGTCACCTCTTATCTAACTAAACAGTAGGTATAGATCGCGCCAAACTTCTAGTCCCCTCTGAAGTTGCTTCGTTGCGCAGCTGTACAGTCAGGCCCTACCGCTCGTCCCCGCCTTCGCCCTACTGACGCCTATTCTTTACTACTGCGACGCGAATCGCGCCAACTTCAGAGGGGACTAAAAGTTTGGCGCGACCTATACCTATCTATTTACACGTTTATCTTTTTGTTTACTAAAGTACGTCGATGAAATTAAGTATACTTACTCGTAATTCTTGTTAGGAAAACGAAACATCTAGATTTAAAAAAAACGCTTTTCGATTTGTTTACTTGAATCCAGTGTATCACGCACTATTTGCATCTCTTGCTTATATTATGTAGATCGACAGAGAGCGCTGTTTCATGGTTTTCAGCGCCTAGTAGTCTTGTATATTATTCTGAACTGACCTAAGTGTAGCAGCGCTACTAAGGGTCAGTCGCACCGAAGTGGCAGCGGTCGACAGACATTTCCATTGTCAAACCATTTTAAGCTTTATCACTAATAGATAACGCATAGTATCATAGTCAAGGATTACTTTCTGTCATTTATGTCATCGCAATGAAGCAATGATAGATAGAGATAGATATGTAGGTATATGTTCATATTTATGTAGTATTATTGCACTTGTCGCTTCCTTTTAAACATGATGCTCTCATTCCACCTTAGGTTGGCTGGAAGAGATCTCTTTTAGAGATAAGTCCACCTTTGCTCACCATGGTTTGTTAACTGTTCTCTGTATGTGTGTTTATGTGCAATTAAGAATATATAGTATCGCTTGAAAAAATCGCTTTGCTGGGCCGGTTGTCTTGTCGCGGCCGGCCGCGCGTTCTTTCTTCAACGGATTCTATGCATTCTCTAATAGAGAATAAAGCTTTATATGGTTTTACTGTGAAACTGAAGGCCGCTGCGCTGCAGACAGCTGCCTTTTCGGTGTGAATTGACCTTAACTCATTATCTACGAAACTCCTACCTTGGCCAATTGTCACCACTTTGTCACGAACTGATACATTGCTAACCGTCGAGTCCTAGCTTTACACCAATTAGAAGTGTGGATTGCTGCTTGTTTCTACTATGCTTGTGCTATCCCAGATAATAAATAACTTTGCAGGAAGGGGTATTTTAAGAAAAACAACAATAGAATTTTCAACGTAAATAATTTTATTCAAACTATTCTAATTGAACATCACTAACTCATAAACACTGTACATCTGCAAATATGGGTACCTGGTGTGTTAAAAAGAGAACTAGATAATACAAATACATTAATTACACTTAATTATACACAGTTAACACGCTCGATTAATTAAATAGAAATACCTACTTAGTCAATAAAATAAATAGCTATTAATAAATCATTCTCGTAATAAAATATTGTTAATACACCAGTGTATAAAACTTAAAATAAAATTATTTATTATTTACACAATTTTCAAACAAAGGAATCACAACCAGCAGCATATGTATGCCAAACCTATAAATAATAACAGTATGTCCATGTTGGTCATTTTGTAGTGCTCTAATAAAAATCTTTGGTAACCAACTTAGCTAGTTGATACGTTTACAATCATAAAAACTGGCTAGTCGTGATTCCCCACTCTCTTCAAATTTGCCCATTATAAAATCTGTATTTGTCATGCGTGAGATGTTGTGAGCTATGAAGATTTAAGATAAAAATCATATTCGGAATACCGTCGATTAATAAAATTAAGTACACAAAACGTGGTTCATACAAATTACTTCTCTTTGCATTAATTACAAGTGCAGTAAAACAATATTATTTTATTAAGTCGCAATTTGTATTTCTTTTAAAATTTAAATTAAATTAAATGTCACAAATTAAAAATGTTTATTCATAAACAATAATATTGCAGTATATGCAATTAGTCATATAGAAAATAAAACTTTAAGTAACAGCATTATTAAAATAATAATAATAATAATTCAATCTAAAGCTTGGCATGCTCGCGCCTTGAGCCATATTTGCAGATGGGCACTCTATTATTCAGTAAGAAAATAAAATTTTCAATAAATAAATGTCAAACACTATTAAAATTGGTGAGACATTTTACACCATATAACACAATTGCTTACTATAAAAATGATCAACAAACAACTTCGCACCTCGTCGAATGTGTCAAGGAGGACATCGGTGTGCAGAATGTCATGAGATTCAATGGTTACGATACAGATTGCCGCTTGAGCAAATAATCCAGATTATGTACGTCTTAGCCTAGCCATGCGTGAGGTGGGTTTGACTACACAGCGTCATACAAGTACACAACTAGTAGGTATATCATACGTTTCATATGGCGTTAACATCACCGGTGCACCGTGACTTGCTTTATCTCACATAATAACTTCACTATTTGTATAATATAATCAATAATTAATAGTAAACTCTTAATGCAGACGAAGATTCAAAATGTATCTAGCAACCTGAGTAAATTAACATGAATTATAGCATTTTTATATAATTTATTCAATATACAATAGATTTATATATTAATTAATTGAAGCGCAATAGTGGATTTGTCAAATTATTAAAAACTTTTATTACATAAACATTGCTTAGACGAGATTGTCACTAGTTCAAATTTGCACATAACATAAGCTCTCTACTGTGAATGCATAATATAATATCGGCCTGGTCAACAATTTACGCACAGGTAAAAATTTACATTTAAATTAGAAATTCATACAACTTCTTACGCTAAATGAACTCGAACAGGGGTCTCTATCAAGCGTTTATTTAAAAAAGAATTGATCATAACTTTTTTATCGAGTCGACCGTCCAGATGGGTCACACTCGTTCGCACGACTGTGGCCGCGAACGATATTGCTTTCATACTGAATCGCGTCGCACTATAACGATTATTGCTATACATCGTATCGTAGAACGGGCGGGCGGCGCCGTTGTCTAATTAATTCTAATTTTGTGACCGAGATATGCGGGTTTCTACCAGGTTCATTCGGCGGATTTAACGTAAACTTAACATTACTAGCGAAGATAGACGAACGTAACAAGCGCCGTACAATCTGTCATGTAATTAGTGGAGAGAAAAACTCAGTTCTCCGTTGTTTATTTTAAGGCGAAGGGTAAGGCACACTAGCGCCACCAATTGATAATTTGACAATTACTAAGGGACCAGATCTTTTTTTTTAAATTGCGTACCGTCCGACAACAGGAAAGCATCCATAGTATTTATTTAATAATTGTGCACAACTTTTTGTTGCGTGGTTTATTCACAAAACGGGCTATCGCATTTATTGACAAACAATGGCCACTGTTGGTGTTAGCGAATGAATACAAAAACAAACCTTAAAGCAGTGCACAATTATTAAATAATAGATGTTTACCTAGTGTCGGAAGGTCCGCAATGTTTGAAAAAAAATATCCAGTTTAGCAGTTATCAAATTAAATCCATTAGCGGCGCTAGTGTGCCTTACCCTTCGCCTTAACACAAACTACTTTCATAACAACCCGACAATCGTAATTTTAATGTCTTTATCGATAGTGCAAACAAAACAAACTTACTCAAATAACTCCAAACGTGTTTCATAATAAGAATAGGTATATTCTATAACAAGTAAGCGCTTGGCCTTCTTAGCACCTCATAATATGTGATGATAAAGCCGAAGATACTAGCAATCTTCAACTACTGAGGACCTGACTATCTTACTTTTAACTGTCAGATAAGACGGTTGTAGCTAGCTTACTAGACAGACTTACAAGCCCATCCACCAACCAAACCGAGTACAACATGAACCCCAGCTGGGAATCGAACACGAGTCCTCTGGGTATCTGGTTTAACCATGAGACCAGAGGTAAAGAAGCTAGAACAACAGCAACGCATTCAAAAATAAAAAAATAAAGAAAACAACGCACCATATCAGTGTCCGAACTCCTATGATCTACCGCTAGTAGGTACGTTCGTCTATCTAAAGTCATGTGTTCACTAGGGGGGAAACTTTCGAGTCCTAGTGAAGACGACGCTTAAGGCCGCTTTCTGATTTGTCGGTGCCACATCGGCGCGGGAGATCCTTGTGCTCGGTACAGCGAACTGGTATATTACACATCAAAAAGCACTTTTATAATCGGCAGGTAAGCGTCCATATCAGTATGTTACTTTTCTCGGCTCTCGTCTCGATATAATTTTTGTTAACATTTCATTAATCTTATTCTCTTTACAATAAGAGTTTTGAACTGTCAAATAATATAGGCAGTCTACAATGAGTCTCGAACAATTTAGTGCGTCGTCACAGCAACAGTTTACCTATGTAATGTGTGTGTGTTAGTACAAAAGTATCCAGACTTTCCTTGCCAACAATAGCGATTCGAAACGACAAAAATGTTGTCTACCGTCTTAAAATTGACATTAATATGCACGTCATAAAGTCTACTTTCCCTCGCAATCATAAACTGAGTACTCAGTTAAATCTTAAAGATTTTATTCATTCACACGAAGTTACGTCACACACAACAGATAGACCCGTGTCTTTGTTGACAGAATCGATGTACGGAGCAAAACTGATATAGTCTCTTGGTTGACTTAAAGTACTGAGCATAATTGATAGACTAGTCTCTTGGTAGATCGAGTGTACCGAGCAATATACCAGTCAGTTGACTGAATGGTACAAAACTGATAGATCAGTATCTTGGTTGATCGAATGTACCGAGCAAAATTGTTCAACCGGTCATAGACAATATAGAATATATTACGGCTGTAAAAGCCGTAAGAGGTCAAAGCTAACTCTCTCCAAAAAAGTCTCTTGGTACATAGAATATCCCGAGGAACATATCTGTCTCTTGGTTGAACAAATATACCGAAAAATAAACAAGTATCTCGATTTATCAAATGTAGTTTACCGAGCAATAACCAGTCTATTGGTAGATCGAATTTACCGAGTAATATACCGGTCTCTTGGTCGATTGACTGTACCAAGCTATATTACAATATCTTGACTCATTGAATATACCTAGCAAAACTGATAGACTAGTCCCTTGGTTTTACCAGGCAATGTAACAGTCTTTCGATTTTTCAAACTAACCGAACAATATACCGGTCTCTTGGTAGATCACTGTACCAAGCTATATACTAATACCTTGATTCATGAATGTACCTAGCAAAACTGATAGGCCAGTCTCTTGGTTGTACCGAGCAATATACTAGTCTCATACTTGATCGACTGTACCGAGCAACATACTAATCTCTTAGTTGATTAACAGTACTGATAATTGTAAGTACCGAGGTAAGTACCGACAAATGAGGAGGCTGTCTACGTGACTATAACCGACAAAACAATGGACGAGCTAGTCCGCTTGGGTGGGGCTCACTCGAGGCACTATGGGGGCGGGCGGCGGCGGTTGCAGCTCACAGCGGCTCGCGGCGCGGCACCCACACGGTGGGCCCGCTCTCCGCGGTGATCACTGTATTCACCTTTGCGTAGATCTCCTCGGGCGTGTCGCCCGTCACCACCGCTATAGGATTGACACGGAATATGAACAGACTAAACTAACAAATTACAATAATTTATTTGCTACTCTCGTTGTATACTCTACTCAGAGTAGTATTCTACTACTCCCCTACTACTCAGAGTAGTGACTCTGGGGCTGCACACCGAACTATCCAAAACTGTAAAATTTCTGCAGAAATTTTTTAACCATGTGACATAGGCGTAGGCGTCTTACAATTTAACAAAGATAAGCTTTTAATAATTACCAGTGATCGGAATAGGCAGAGCTATTTTGGTTCATTGACCATAAACGTTGATGTTAATATGGACATTCCGCGAGATTTTAACTGAAACTTTTTTTTATAAACATGATAAAAGAAGGCTTGTCTTACGTATTGGCAGTGGGCGCCACGATGTTGTCAAACTTACATTAGCGACGCGTTGCCAATTTCCATTGCGCCCACGCGCAATGTTGCCGCACGATTTTGCCGCGCAACAACGCTTTTGGAAACAAAAGAATACAATAGCGGGCTCCGCCGCTAGAAGAACGCACTTGTTTTTGTCTTTTTCTACAGCATTCAAATTGTTTATCGACAATTCGACAGTATTTCGGGAATGTCCATATTAATACAACATATGGCAAGTACAAAAATAGCTCTACCTATTCCGATCACTGATAATTAGTAATTCCGTCATGTAAACTTCACTTCAAATAAGAGAAAAAACACAGAATAAGAGCGCTTTCACATATAGGCGTTTTAGTCGCGCGGCTGCAGCGCTTCTAAGTCGCGACTGGGTATCCATACATATTCAAGTAAAGCGGCAGCCGCGCGGCTTCCGCGTGACAGAAGCGCGAGTGCACCGCACCGCGCTTGTGGTGTTGGATACGCCGCGTAGCTGCGTGCGATCAGTGTCTCCGTTGGAATCCATATTGGAAAAGAGCTAGTCACTCTCACGTTCAACGCGCGTCTGCAGCGCGACTGTGAAGTGCGGTTATCGCTAGCGCCGGTGTCGCGACTTAGCTGCGCCACAGCCGCTGTAATATGAAGGGATTCGCTGTGCAGCGCTGCAGTCGCGCGACTAAAACGCCTATATGTGAAAGCGCTCTAACTATTTGAAGCTTTTCTCTGTTTATTTGTAAGGCACGTCAAGTTCAGCCTATTGAGGAAATTTGACAGTGTGTGGCAGTGCAGCCGTGTGTATGTTGTTTAAGTTCTGGTTGTTAATTCTAGCTTAGTTTATGTTGTCCTATTGGTGGCTTGGATCATTTTAGATCTAAGAAATTATTAAATAAATAACATTAAAAAAATCAACTAGGTATATCTATGATATATAATAAAGAGCACTATATAAGGTCACTTTTTATCAACTGCAAATATTTTGACAAAACATCTAATTTTAGCAGAGAAATAAGTTCCTAGCATTTAAAAAAAAATTCAGGCTAGTTTTTTTAAATATTTATCCTGACACAAAAATTGCAATATTTTTAAGAGCGGCCTCTCTGTCGGCTCTTTTGAATGAAACTACCGAAAGTGCTTTATTTTTCTTTTTAATCGAACTGTCTTTTGGCATTTTTCTTGAAAACTAGCGTATAAGTGCTTTACAAATAAACAAAGAATAAGGTCCGAATAGTTATTCCGTGTTTTTTCCTGTCACGTAAACGTCATTTCATTACGTCAAATAAGAGTAAAAGAGATAAAACACGGAATAACTATTCGGACCTTATTCTTTGTTTATTTGTAAGACACTAAAAGTTTAAGATTTTTTCATAAAAATAGTTTATATATGTGGTTGAATTTTTCCTCAACATATTTGCAGTTGATAAAATGTGACCTTATATAGGAAGTTATAATCAAAATATCACTCACCGGTAAAATATTCAGCAAACTCTTGCTCCATTTTTAGAGCGCGTTCGTAAGTTTTCTTCGCTTGTTCTTCGGTCATTCGCTTATTCATTTCCCTAAAGAAGAATAGTAGTTTTTATAAGTCTGTCGAAACGCCATATTATGGTACGTAACAATTGATTTAACCATTGTTATACGTTATTGACAGACGAGGAAATATTGAGATAGTTTTTATTATGAAAGATGTACTATGCTTAATGAAATTGTACTTACATTATAGACTCTACGCTCTTTGGTTTGATAAATATGGCAATTGGAAATAGTTGCGCTACTTGCAATCTCTTTATAGCGTTGCCGCTGACGTCCAAAATGCAATGCTTTCCCTGTAAAAAAATATTTTCATATTATAAAAAGGTATTTATAAAAATAAAGATCTCGATGACCGGTATATCGATATCGATCATCGGTCTATCGATATCGATAATCGGTATCTTTATATTAATACGTGAAGAAATACAACTTTCTATTTAAGCATATTGCGCGCACGGAAGTTTGAGATTTGGCATAGGTATAAAGTTCATATCGATAAAGAGTGCAGAAAGATAATATTCATGTTTAATAAACACGTGACGAATTACAATGTATAAACATCGAATATTTAATAAATGTCGGTCGAATTTCGACCACTGGGCGAGCAGGCCACTAGTATTAATAGTCCGTGCCGTGTATCGATATCGATGATTTGCGTTGTACATTAGAATGAATAGAAATAATTTAATTCAGGTAAAAAACAATCTTTAGATGGTATCTTATATTTTCTTAGTGGGGCCTGCTGAGGTTTCCCTCTCACAGTAACACTTCGACCCATCGGGATCTTTTATGCAACCCCATATCTTTAGATGGTAAGTTACTATTAGTATATGAGCCCATTTTATTGATACTTTACAGACTATATCGGTTGACTTTTTTATCACCGTCCAAACCTTCTGAGATGACTCCCGTTATACAAACGAACAACTATTACTATTACTATACCAACTCCTTAACTCGAAAATAAAATTCAGATGTTCCATACATTTTGGTCGAATGTATATTGATGTTTTGTATGGAACAGTTGAATTTTATTTTCGAGTTAGGGAGTTGGTCCAATAGTAAGAGTTGTTCGTTTGTATCACGGGAGTCACGTCAGAAGGTTTGGACGGTGATAAAAAAGTCAAGCTGTATATCAAGTGTAACTATGTTACACGTGAATGCGGCGACGAGCGACGCAGTATGGTGTCCGGTAGCCGCCCTCAGAACCCTACACCCTTCGGTCAAAACTCTTCTTTTATGAAGGTCGGTCGGTACTCTCACCACAAATGAATTAAAATTACAACATTAGTTACCTTCTCGGCCACCTCTCGGACGGAGGCGACGGAGGTGCCGTAGAGGTTGTCGTTGTACTGGCCGGCCTCGATGAACAGGTGGTTCTGTATGTCGCGCTCCATCTGCTCGCGGCTCGCTACGAAGTGATAGTCGCGACCGTCCACCTCGTAATCGCGTCGCGGCCGTGTCGTATCTGTTGTACGACAAAGCATGGATTTTTTAAAGTTCCTAAAATGAGAGTTCCTAGAAAGAAAAAGTTATTATTTCTTCATTAAATTATTAAAGAGATAATGTTTGTGACTTTTTTTGTTTATGTCGGGGCTAATCTCAGGTTCCATTCTTTCACTGATAGAAAGCTACCTACATTCCTTGCGGGTAATAAAGGCTATATTTAATTTAAAAAAAGTTATTTTTTTAATCTCAAATCCACGCGGACGAAGTCGTGAGTAAAGTGAAAGTTATTTATAAATTTATGAATATTGTAATACTAACCTACATTTAACAATAAACTATACTGTTACTATTACTAAAATGGTTTATTATCTAATCCCGAGTTGGATTGTATTTCCTTATAAGAGTCCATGAGTCATAAAACTGTTTGGCGTTTTATGTTACAGACAAGTTTAAATAGTAAGAACATTTAATAGAATATTTAGTACTTAAAAAAAATTAGATAAGGTTGAAATGGAAGTCAGAAAGATATTTAAAAAAAATGTATTCTCACAATACCTGTAACTGTCGACTCTATGACATAAGTAAATATTAGAAAAAGGTTTTAAAAAAATCTACATACTTCCAGTAACATTAATACTTTAATTCATAATTTATTTTCTCAAGTTACTCACGAGGCACGCAGCTGCCGAACTTGTCAGGGAACTCCGATATTAGGTCGTCGTTTATCCTGTCCTTGAGCGGGCCCAGGATAATGACGGGCCTCGTGTAAGTGATCGTCAACTGTTGCACTGTCTCATAAGACAACACTGTCTCATCTTGACCTGGGAAAAGTACACAAAGTGAGCCGCGTTTATTTCATACTAGACGGTACAACCTAATTTGTGAATCTATCGAAGTGAGACGCTAATATTATTCGTCGAACCAACAATTATTAATGATGATTTCTATTGCATTTTGAACAATGGATTACATGATGGAGTGTTTAGATTAAATATTATGCTTTGATATTTTGTCGTCGCAATAATTTGTACACTGTTAAAACTCCAATCTTAAACTAATGTTGTAATATTGTCACTATCATGGTGCTATTGTGCTGAACAGTCTATCAGCGTGCATTTACAGGTGATATCAACCAAATACCAGTTCGCCATTCATACAATACAATGTGAGATACAATATATAATAATAAATCCATAATATTAATAGACATATTTTGACAATAGATAACTTAGATAGTAAATTCTATACATCTACTCTATATATTAATACTATTTACTACAAATTCTTTTTTATATAAAAATATAATAATTAGGCCTAAAATTATACAGAAGCGTTTGTTGGACCACCACTATCAACTGATTGCATAAATTCCCTATTCATTGTAGATTAGTGATGTATAATAATCTCTGTATAACTCAAATTTTACATGTTATAATGGTGGTTCTGAGTTTATCACATGCTTTAAACAAAACTATTCGCTATGAATCATGTAATTGGAGCCAGGATTAAATACCGTATAAATACATTTTAAGTAATTTCGTAACACATAAAAAGTACGAATTACGCATTAATTCTGGCTAATGTACTGTACAATGCCATATATAACAAAATGTATAAGCGAATGTTACAACAATAACAATATGTCAGCGATTTTTAGGGTAGTATAACAATAACAGATCCCCTAAATATCGGAAGCGACAAAAACTAACTCTAAAAATAAACCAGCACAGCTTAATTCTGAAAACTTAAAAACAAGCTCGAATGAAGTATGTCGTGAGATCGTATCGTATATCGAACATAGACTTAATATTGCTAGCGTAGATAAAAGAATATAGCGTACCACTAGCCACTTGTCATGAGTTTTTATAACACAACTGTTCCTGTTTTTGTTATCGTTTTTAATAATAATCATGACGAATAAGATGTCGTGTCATTGATCGAGGTACCCTAAACGATCAAAAATCTCTTCACAGTAAGTCAAATCGATATTACCACTTTGAACATAGACATGATCAAAATGTACTCTTATGAGTTTCTGTTAGATGATGATGAAGACATTTTTGAATACGAAGTTGCTCCCGACAATTTTTATGTCCTAAGCCAAAAGACATCAAGTGCCTTACCATTATCTCTCTTTGCACTGTCACAACATTCCACACGCCTTAAATGTGCGTTTAAGTTCAGTGAAGGATCTCAAAAAAGATCGCAGAAAGTGATCGTGGTAAGGCCCCAGACAAAATAGTTGAAGAATGACAGTATAATGCATAATTTATGTAAAAGCGACTATATAATAATAAAGAACACGACATAATAAAACAGCGGTCAGCGCTTTCTATATAATATCTTTCAAACAGTTCATACAAACTACAACTCGTGGTACCGCATTCAATAAGTTCTGTTTATATACATATTCTGATATACATGGCGGCAGAAAGACAGTATCATGCCGAAAGGGGATGGGACAACTCATCAATATAACTTTTAACTTTGATACTAGATGGGTTGTATCATCTTATTTGGCACGATAAATCCTTGATCAATCACGCTTCATACCTACATGACAAGTGAACTATCACGACTATGTTCATATATCTCTGTGTATGGTATCGAGCATGCCAGTGTCGGTGTGTCTAGAGGCAAAGCGCTTTGACCGCGTGCGAGCATGCCGCGAAGCGTCAGCCGAGTGACAGTAGGCTCTGGTGTCCTCTTGTGCTTCCAGTGGCCCCACACTCTAACGCGCCCGAGGGCTCGACTCTAACGTCTCTGGATGGGTGACATCACAAACTTTGAAATATGATCCAAACTTTCGTGAGCTCGATGACTTTCGAGTGCGGATAGGCTATTAGAATCGTCGCGTTTGTATGAATTTAAAAATAAAACCAACTGAACGTAAAGAAATAATGAAAATAAATAAAAAAAAAAGAAAACTGGAGTGTTAATTATTGATATGAAAACTACGTATCTAATTGATGATCATAACCAGAATGCGGGAGGTAAGGTATCGGCTACGGCACTCGCAAGCTACGCCTCACTCCCAAAACTTACTCTCGTCCTCGAGATAAATGAGCGTTATCTCCTCCATCATGGGAAGTTCCACTCGGTACAAGATTTCCCCTACACGTAGAAAAATTAACGTTACACATTTATTACATAGTCTGCACTGTGGACGGTCCGTACAATGGACACGTAATCGTGCGGGTGACAATAACGATGGCGAGAACCAAATGTGACAATGGCGTAGTCGAATAACCTTTTGAAGTATCGTATTCACATAGTCGCTTCGTTAGCTTGCTACAATCATGAATAGCGCTTGAGAACATAAAGAGCAAACAAAAGTACGTCATAGTTGAAATCTGATGGATGTTATCACGTGGCAAGCACCGGTTAGGCAACTAGAAGCACTGGACGGTGGCCGGATGTGTCTCAAACCAATCCGTGTGCTCGCTGCGACCCATTCTTACTTCAACATTTACTACGTGTAACACCAACTTGTATCACCTACGCTCGAGTCACGCAACCGTGTTTATTGATTTAATGTATTAAGTAAGTGAAAATAAGAGTGGCTAAACATTTTTGTCAAGTTTTATAGTAAATAAGGAATAAAAAAAATATTATAATCTACTAGCTAAAGTTTTATAATTGGGTCTACTATTAATTGTGATTGGTTTAAATATAAATTAAAACTAATTATAAAAAAGGACCATGGGCAATTCTGTATTAGCGGATCCGTGTGTTCGATTCATAACTGTAATGTCAAATTATCCCTTATTTGAAATACTAGAAAAACAACTTGTGTTTCATTTTCTATAAAAATCCAAGCAAGTTGTTTGCGCCGAGGTAGTAAGCGTTTCTCACAATTTTTCATTATAACGGGCCATCATAATAAGCACACACATCATATCGGTTTTTGAATGCATCCAAAATGCCCATAGTTCTTTTAAAACATAAAACAACTATAAAAAATAGGGTAAGTATAGCCGAATTCAAATTATTCAAAAAACACGATTGCCTGACATCGAGTGTCAAAACAAAATTAGATCTATCTAACACACATAGGTAATGAGTTACATAGCTCGTCTTTGGGTCGCACACTATCATATTCACCGACAAGCGACAATAAATGCTGATACTGTATACGCTAAACCTATATATTATATAGATATAGATATATATTGTAGGCATCACCATGCTTCTCCATATACACTACAAGCGATAATTCTTACTCACATAAATCCGACAAAATTTTGGATAACAACAAATGGGAGACGTCACAAATGATGACATATTACTATGTGTTTTGGACTGTCGCGTTGTGCCGATCATTATACGAATACTGTTTCACATAACATAGTATATATATCTACAACCTACATCGGATGTGCAATATTATCGATAGTATAACATAACAACGTTATCGAGCAAAGCATGAGCGTATAAATTAGTTCAATTTACGATCACACAGTAAATTCGTCATTGACATACTTAGCACCATTCGACACCTAGCCTGGCATAAATACTTCAAAACCTACTTGTGTAAAGCAAAAATTAACAACTGTATTATAATAGTAATAAATAAGAGAAAAAAGAGCGTAATTTACTTTCCCTACTGTCCGTGAGATAAAAAAGGTTCGGTGGTTAGATAAAGCGAATAGCTCCGATGTAAAACTCCTAACGGAACAAATGTGGTTATTGGCAGCCGCATGAACAAAAACTGCGTAATGTAATGACCTACGCACAATAAACAGCAAAGTAGCGAATGTAATAGGTACGTGCGCACGAGGCGGCCACTCACCGTCCGCGTTGGCGTCCTCCTGCGTGTAGCAAAGCATGAAAGCTGGAACAAACACAGGGGGTTATTACTGCCAGTTTTGTAAGGTCGATAATGAAATTGCTTTACCAATTTTGACTAAAGCTTCCATGATAATGGTTAAATACCGCTTGACTTTTTTATCACCGTCCAAACCTTCTGAGATGACTCCCGTGATACAAACGAACAACTCTTACTATTGGACCAACTCCCTAACTCGAAAATAAAATTCAGCTGTTCCATACATTTTGGTCGAATGAATATTGATGTTTTGTATGGAACAGCTGAATTTTATTTTCGAGTTAGGTAGTTGGTCTAATAGTAACAGTTGTTCGTTTGTATCACGGGAGTCATCTTAGAAGGTTTGGACGGTGATAAAAAGTCAACCTGTATATTTGACGTAAATTTTGTTGCAGATAAATTACAATTTGAAAAAAGTGGTAAAATATTTTTTTCAAGTTAAAACTTTCGTTTCACTAAGGCCGAACGCACGAACGTTCGTAAAGATACGTTATTGGACGCGTAAACTGGTTGCGTTTTCTGAAATGAAATACCTAGTATCTGTCATTTGGTATGGTAAGCCAAAATAGACCTTGTTGTTTCATGATTTATGCACACAATATTAGCTTTTAAGATGGTACAGCAATTTCATGGTCGAAAATACGAGCGTGTTGGCATTGTTAGCACTGGAACTTTGTTAGATATGCTTATATATATTTTATTTTACAGCTTTATTGATAAATCAAAGGCTCTTTTGATTATGTTTAACTTCAAATAAATTACTTTAATGTTGAATCGTAACTCTTTTAAATTGGAACGTATTAATTAACACTAAGGGCAACAAGATTGAAAATCAATGTGAAATATCTCTGCCTATTGAAGGGTTAAATAAATTATTATGTTTACGGCTCCCGCCCACGACCGACTTTTTGTAGGACCTATAATCGGATTGATGTAAGTTCGCACATACCTCCGACATCTATGCACCGATTTAAATGATTTTTTTCTAATCGAAAGAGTTTGCTCCCGAAAGGGTACCATTTTAATGTGATGAAGATCCGATGAATATGATGATGATAGACAATACAACTCCTTAATGACAGACAGTATAATAATAATAATAATAAGCGTAAGTGTGAGACAATCGAATCAATGAGGGCTGTAACAATCAGCCCCGATGACATAAGTTGTGCGATTCGTACGGCACAGAACTGGAATAGTCCTGGGCCGGATGGATTGCACAACTTTTGGATAAAGTGGATTCGAGGCTCACACGAATGTTTGGCAACACATTTCCAACAAGCCCTCGAACTTGGTTCTCTTCCATCTTTCCTTACTACAGGTGTCACCTTTCTGCTCTACAAGTCCGGTAGTACCACGGATCCGAAAAATTATAGACCCATAACATGCTTACCAACATTCTACAAGCTCCTTACATCAATTTTGAGAGAAAAAATCAATTCGCACATTGTTGCAAATAACATCTTGGCTCCTTCTCAAAATGGTTGTAGGGTTGGGTCCCGTGGTACTAAAGAGCTCCTCCTCTTGGACATGACCATGTGCAAGCAAGTTCAGCGGAACAAGGCAGCCCTCTCTACTGCCTGGATTGACTATAAGAAGGCCTATGATTCAGTGCCACACTCATGGTTGGAAAGGATCTTAGAGTTGTATAAAGTCAATACAACTTTGAAATCCTTTCTTGGTGGGTGTATGAGGCAGTGGACCACAGTCCTTCGTCAATCGGGTGGTGAAGATAGCCCCTCGAATCCGATGGACTTGATAAGGATTGAGCGAGGCATTTTCCAAGGTGACAGTTTGAGTCCATTGTGGTTTTGCCTGGCCCTGAACCCTCTCAGCAACCTACTGAAGGATTCAGGGCTGGGCTACCGTCTTCGAGGTGACGGAGAAATCATTTCTCATCTGTTATACATGGATGACTTGAAATTATTTGCACCGAAACGCCCTGACCTGGTGAAACTACTAAAAATCACAGAAGATTTCAGTAGTTCTATCAGGATGGAGTTTGGTGTAGACAAATGTGCGGTTATGCATGTATATCGGGGGAAAGTTGTAAATTCAACAAATTTACAACTTTCTGAGACAATGGCTCTCAGGTCTCTCTCGGAGGCGGAAACTTACAAATATCTTGGTATGTCACAGTCTCTGAGTATTACAGATGGGGACATTAAGCAGGCGGTGAAGGAGCGCTTCTTCTGTCGTCTGACAAAAGTACTTAAAAGCCTTTTGTCGGGGGGCAATAAGATGCGCGCCTTCAACGCTTGGGTGATGCCCCTACTCACGTATTCCTTTGGCATACTAAGATGGACTCAGACTGAATTAGACGCTCTGGATAGGAGAGTCCGTCAACAGCTCACAGCTCATCGCATGCTTCACCCACGCTCATCTGTTATGAGACTGTACATCCCGCGTAAATGTGGAGGTCGTGGCTTTTTAAACGCCAAGACTCTACATAACCGCGAGGTGTGTAGTCTGAGAGATTACTTCCTTAACAATGAGTGTGGGATGCACCGCGACGTTGTAGCAGTAGATAGGAGCCTCACGCCGCTCTCCTTGGCAAGCGAGAACTGGCGCAGACCAACGGTGCTGAGCACTGAAGACCGCAGGAACATATGGAAGAGTAAGGAGCTCCACGGGCGGTACTACCGGGCCTTAACAGGGCCCGATGTGGATCTGCTCGCGTCGGTAAACTGGCTACGATTCGGTGATCTTTTTGGGGAAACTGAGGGGTTTGTCTGTGCAATTGCAGACGAAGTCATGATGACGAATAATTATCGGAAGTATATCCTGAGGGACGGTACTGCCGACATCTGTCGGGCATGCCGCCGTCCCGGTGAGTCACTCAGGCATATTATTTCCGGTTGTTCTCATCTGGCTAACGGTGAGTACTTGCACAGACATAACCTTGTAGCCAGGATTATCCATCAGCAACTTGCTCTTCGATATGGTCTTGTAGAATCTGAGGTGCCGTACTATAAGTACACGCCGGTGCCAGTTCTCGAAAATGGTTATGCAACGCTCTACTGGGATCGATCTGTCATCACAGACAGGACTGTTTTTGCAAATAAGCCTGATATTGTGTTGACAGATCGATTGACGCGCCAGGCAATGCTTATCGATATCACCATTCCGCATGACGAGAACCTTGTGAAAGCCGAGAAGGGAAAGCTTACTAAGTACCTTGACCTGGCTCACGAGGTGACCGCTATGTGGGATGTGGATTCGACGATCATTGTCCCCATAGTCGTATCTGCAAACGGCCTTATAGCGAAGAGTCTCGACCAACATCTCAAGAGACTTTCGCTGGATGGCTGGATTAAGGGTCAGATACAGAAGGCAACACTCCTGGACACGGCACGTATTGTCAGGAGGTTTCTCACTCTGCAGCCCTGACCACCGGTAGCTTGGGCCCTGCCCCGCTGTTGGTGGTACTCTAGGATTAGGTTTTTATAATGTTTTATTGCTTTTATATTAAAATATTGTAAAAATCTAGTTTTAAGAAAGAAAATAAATAAAGAGAATAATAATAATAATATCTTTATTCATCACAACAACAATTTACACAGTAAAAGTGAATTCCCTGCAGCCTGCGAAAGTAAAACTGTGTTACAGGCCACAGTGTCTTCCCTGACTTTGCTAACAAACATAGTTATGGTGATATTTGGACAAATCAATATTACTATGGGGTAATTTAACTTACACATCAAAAAATCTGTCACAATCTTACCTTGGGTGTTCATGTTCGTGTACATGTAAAATTTTAAAGTTGAGTTATAATTTCGAGTGAGTGGGGGGGGGGGGGAGGGTTTTAAATAGTATAAGAAAAAGCTATGCAAATCATCAGAGACAACCAATGCTAGCCCTACGAGTTACCTCTTGGGTTCGAATAATTTCTTTTGACAGCCATTCGCTAACATCAGTTATGTTGTACGCAGGATGTATACTGTGTTTCGGTTATTGTACTGCAGATCATAGAAAGCAAATGGTTTGGTACCTTTACATGGTCAACTGACCATGGACTCTATAGATAACGCAACAGAACTCGTTGTTGACGAATAGTACACATAATATAGTAATTGGTTTTGCTATTGAATACAAAAGAAAGAAAGAAATGAATAAATATGTTGCTCTCACGGGGCCTTGAGGCTGAAAACGCTGCTTGCTGCATTTTGTCTTATCTATACTACTATATAAATCTGTAGGCAATTTTTCTAACAAGTTTTGGGATAAATATTCGTTTTATGACTCACTGACACCAATTCTGATTTTTGAAATGTTTATCTGTCTGTCTGTATGTCCTCTTATAACTCAAGAACGGCTTGACTGATCTCGATGAAAATTTGTATGTAATAAGAACATGAGATTGTGCAAATGATAGGCTAAATAATAATATGATGTTGGTAAACCTAATAATTATTTTATTTAGCATTAATTGATCCATTATTTTCGCACAACAACGCGAGCGGGTGACGGCTAGTCATATTATGAAACTATTCGTTCTGCGACAGTTTTGTCATAAATCAGATGTCATGATGCTTCCTAGCAGTCATCAAATGAAAATTCAATGAAATACTATATTGCTTTAGGCGAACAAAACTTCTGTCGAACAATGGGCTTACTGTGACGAAAACTGGTGCCACTGATTACAGTACTATTAAGTAAGTAGCAATTGCTTGCGCCAACCTCTACTTCATGGACTTCACAACAGGAACAACGTCGGAAAAAGACATAAGAGGTACAAGAAGTTTTTATTAACAAGAAAGTAACTGTTACTATGTTTGAATATTTGGACTTTAACGAAACTGGCTTTAAGCTGATGTATAAAATACTAGCTGACCCGGCGGACTTCGTACCACATTTCTTTTTTTTAATATAGTCTATGTTACTCAGCGCTAATGTAGCCATCTAATTATGAAAGATTTTTTTAAATTGGTTCAGTAGTTTTTGAGTTTATTCGTTGCAAACATTCATACATACAAAAATACAAAGCTTTCCTCTTTATAATATTAGTATAGATGAGTATGATCGCCCGAGGTTTTAGTACCGATATTGTGACCGACTTTTTGTAAGACGTGTGCGTTGTAACATAGAATTCCATCCGTTTCATTTTCACAGACTAAACAATCGGTCACCGATTATCGGCGTGGGCGAGGGCTCTACGTGTTCAACCCTTTCACGGGCAATACATTTTTAGATTTTAATTGGTTTTCAATCTTATTCCAAGTGCACAAAGTTCAATAATCAGTGGCAACATAGCTACCATTGCCTTCGAAAGGGTTAAATGCTATACTGTTGTGAAAAATATGGTGTAGAAATTGCTGTGCTTTTGGTATAATAATTGCCCCGCTCTATTTGATATCAAGTATTTGTGTGACTTACGTTCTTGGTCTGAACCGTCCTCAGATTTGCCGTCCTCCCGGCTCTTCATGAATGGGAACCTTCTGCTGAACGATAGAGTCTTCTTTTTTCTCTCCAATGTAGACTGGCTCTAGAGAGTTAAATATTCAACTTTAAACACAATATTCATGTAATGCGCCGATTATTATTGTATTCAAGAACTTCGATTTATCGAACGTGTGACGAGACAGGTCATAGATTACAACAAATAGGCACCTTTATTTTGACAAAACTATGATTCGGGATTTCGTTTAATAAGATTCAGTGATACCGATGATCCATAAACTTTTTAAAGTTGGAATTTAATACCTATTCTGCCGCGCAATTTAAGAACAAAGTAAAGAACATGTGAACAGTTTCGAGAAAATAGATCGTAATATCAGCACCTCAAATACCACAATCATAAACACAGTAAGTGGCATTTACTGCGTTCATAAATTGAGCGGCAGTATTACAAGTTTATTGTTTGAGTCTACGAGTCTCTGTAAAACCATTTCTGTTAAACTCTGTTAGACCCTGTAAAATGATTTTTCTATTTTCCATGTTTATCTGTTTTGAGAAAATAAAATGAAAATATAATATATTAGAAAAAGCTTGAAATTCAAAACTCTAGGATAACGGAGGGATCTTCGACCTCGCAGACTGTAATTCGTGCTACCGATTGGCGGCTACACCAAATCCGTATTGAAACAGTTTTGGTGCAAATAGTCTATGTATTAAATCGTTTTCTCTTATATGACAACATACATACATAAATTAGATAAACATTATCCACTTGATACAACTTACAAACGTTGTTTCAAATAAATATTTATTCTTCATCTCTTTTATCTAGAATGGTTCTGTGCCAAAACCTACCACTATGATAAAAAGGGTCATAAAAAGTTATGAAAAAAAAAGCGTAAAAATAAACAGTAAATAACAGCTGACCGTGCTGATGGGCGTGCCCTGCCCCTGGAACTTGACCTGGCGGTCGCGCGCGCGCTGCTTGCGCTCCCAGCGCCGCTTGGACGGGATGATGCCGATCGCGTCCGCCTCCGTTTTGTCCAGCCGTCTGCGATACGATTACATTCATAATAATTCATTATAATTCAACTAGCTGACCCGGCTCAAAATTCGTTAGTCGTTTTTAGTATTTTCCGTTACTTATTATTTATGTTTCTCACCGTTTAAACCTTCCCTGAACTTGGACGCGCCTCCAAGAGTAAATAACCACGGCTCGAAGTGTAAGGCTAGTACTGATAGTTACTGTATTCAAACTACAAACGTGTATTACCGCACTTATATGTACGTCTCCACGCTTCTCATCATCATCATCATCATCATCTCAGCCAAAAGACGTCCACTGCTGGACAAAGGCCTCCCCCAAGGATACATGAGGGGATTTGCCATAATCGCCACGCTTCTCACTAAAGATTAACCGCCTTACAAATAAACAAAGAATATGCTCCGAATAGTTATTCCGTGTTTTGTTCCTGTCATGTCAACGTTATTTCAAATTAGAGTAAAAGAGACAAAACACGCAATAACTATTCGGAGCTTATCCTGTTTATTGTAAGGTTAGAGATCCTGTAGTGATCTTGTAGTGATTGCATCGATGGTCTAATTAATAAAATACATTTGAAACACAAAACGTTTATTTTGGTTATAACATAACAAATAATATGTTGTGTTACGTTAATAATTTAGAACCCTGTCTGGTTTGCAAGCAACGACCTGCGACCGTCGTCGGAAACGCTGGTAACATGCAAGATCACTCTGCTATTGTTTATGTAGGAACGCCAGAGGTTAGCAGTGAGATCTAAAAGCTGGTACTGTTACTATAAGTTGAAATAGGTACTACACTTTTAAACTTTCGCGTACCATAGTTCAACAAAGAATTTAAACGGGGATTAACGCAAACTAATTAGTAAAAAGGTATCATACCTTCTTCATACGCGACGTTTCGACCGAATTACAACCGCCGTGGCCACGGACTGACTGGTGTCGCGATACTTTAGGTATAGGTCGCGCCAAACTTCTAGCCCCCTCTGAAGTTGGCGCGATTCGCGTCGCAGTAGTAAAAAATAGGCGTCAGTAGGGCGAAGGCGGGGACGAGCGGTAGGGCCTGACTGTACAGCTGCGCAACGAAGCAACTTCAGAGGGGACTAGGAGTTTGGCGCGACCTATACCTACTGATAGTTACCTGGCCTGCCACCACTCGTCGTCGGAGGCGTTGGTGACGTGCAGGATGTCGCCGTAGCGGAACGGCAGCCCCCGCGACGGCAGCCCGTCGTCCCGCACCGGGTCGTAGTCGAACAGCGCTCTGCAAACGGAAATTGTTCCTACTTTTTATACCTCGACCTCCTTGGTCTTGGTCTTGGCCTAGTGGCTTGCACACCGGTTTTCATGGTGTCGAGCTGTCGATCTCCGAGGTCCCGGGTTCGATCCCCGGTCGGATCAATTTAGAAATACCTGTTTTTCTATATTGTTTCGGGTCTGGGTGTTTCCTATGTATAATAAGTATGTATTTAAGTATATTAAGTATGTTTATCCGTTGTCTAGTTAACCATATAACGAGTTTCTTAAGGAAGCTTTTCTTGGGGCTAGATAATTGGTGTGAGTGTGGGAAACATTTTTTTTTTTTTTTATAATAATAATGTAGGGAAGCCTGTGGTAGGTAGAAATGCCACATTGAGGAAGGCCAAAGGGAAGATCTTCCTCCGAGCTGGGTGGTATAGTTTGGGGACCGAGGTCCAACGGATGTTAGTTGGAAGTGCTATATATAGCGAAGGAGACGGTGAAACTTCGCTACCGCGATGCAGGCTTCCCATACTATTTTATTGGCCTAGTATGGGCAACGTCGTGGGTATGGGTTTGTGGCGCCATCTGTTGACACGGTTGAGGAGGTGTTTCTACGTGTCGAGTAATGTGCGGCGTATGCGGTAGGTGACGCCGCCACAATAATAATACATCATCATGCAGAAGGTGGCAATTCTTAATACATGCAGGGTTGTCCGAAAGTTTTTGTCTTCTGAATCTCCGTAGATAAATTAAGTTCACACTCACTAATAAACATTCAGCTTTCACACTCGCTTTCGCACACCCGACTATACTAACATACTTAACTTCCTATACTTGGCAAAAGCCCGTAGAGGAAGATACCTCTTTCTTGAACAGAAAGAGAGAAGAAAATCTACCAATATAATAATAATAATAACCTCTTTGGGGAAATCGAAGGTTTTGTCTGTGCCATTGAAGATGAAGTTATCAAGACGAATAACTACCGGAAATATATTATGAGGGACGGTACGGTCGACAACTGTCGGGCATGCCGCCGTCTAGGTGAATCACTCGGACATTCCAAGACACCGTACTCGTAGAACAAGGGTACGAAGAACCGGTTCACACGCGCTCTATACCAAGTACAGACATGTACCTGGGCGCTTCTCTCCTCCTCCACGGCCCGGTCAACCCGAGCCGAGGTCCGAGCCTTTAGAGGCGCCCTCGGGTGGTCTCGCTCCCATCCGATCCAAACCCTTGGGAGAATCTAGTAGGGCACGGAAACGCGCACTAGTGCGCGATGTTTGTATGCAGATCGACAGAAAGCGCTGTTTCATAGTTGCTAGTGCCTTAAAAGTGTTATATAACTTTCAATAGGTATAAATAAAGCTATATTCCTAGAAGGCATGTAAATCCGTTAGTCCTGGCTGCATTAGCAGTCGTTAACAACCACCAATCCGCACTGGGCTCGCGTGTTGGTTAGTTTGGCCCGTTCTCCCGTTAGTGTTTTATAAGGATGTTTTGTGCTCCAGCAATGTGAGGATAAAATAAGCTAGTGATGATGAAAATTGTAATTTATATAATAATATATAATATAATAAATAAATAAATAATATTCTAGTCAAGCCGTGGAGAAGATATTAGCTTGCCTAATTCCTAACTGATCTTACAACATTTGTAAAAATATTAAGATCGGATATTGATGACGTAGTTGTCGACATTGAATAGGGCTCCTTTGGTTTACAAACAAAAGTAGATAGTGTGGATAATTTCGGCACCTGACCCGGGATGTCATGGGGTGCGGGTTCGAATCCCGCTCGTGGAATTTTTCAATACTTTGTCTTTTTTCAAATTGTGTTTTGTTCACAACAATATTTGCGGAAAATTATATGTAAATAATCACAAGAAGATATATTTAATCCACAAGCATTTGTCTCTAGCAAAATTAAAACTTTCAACTGTGAGTTGCGCAGTCAGAATAGCCTACTTACTGGACTTAAGTAATTAAATTAACTTACTACCAAAACAAGCCTTTTAAAATTAATAAAACATAGAGTTAAATTGTTTTCAATGTTGTTGTGCCACATATTTATTCTATAGTAGGTAACATTACCTAAAATCATTGTGCCAGTAGCGTGGACAGCTATACAATGCTGATAAAGTTTTAGTCAAAATTGAACTCTATATTCTGATCCTAAGAACATACATTACGTTAATACTCCGTCGCTCTTCGTCATCTTATCGTTATTATTTTACTACGCTCATATGCTACGGTAATAAAGAACGACCGTGGTAAATCGGACTATTTAGCTAATACAATAGGGATATTGGTTTCAAAAGTCTTTTGTAAATCAAATCAACTAGTGTTTGTGTTGTAATATATTGTAATAACTTGTTCAACGCTGCTTAAAATAGTAAACACCAATGAATAACCATGATACGTATTGCATTCATAATAATTACATGAACGATCCTAATGCGTTGTACACTTTGAATTCTCACAAGACGCAACTATGCAAATGCTATCACATACATTAATACTTGGCGATATAAATATTCATTGTACCTAATGTTTTATTGAAAACTCCGTAATACACTCACCTCACGTACAGAGACCGCTTCTGCGATGTTCTAAGGAGTGTGTGGTGTTGTTTTAGCTCATTGATGCGCGCTTCGAACTTATTGTACTCTGTCGGCCTGTATACGACTGTTAACTTAACGTTTTGACCTGTGCTCTGAAAAAGAGGATAAAAATCAATGAGTACTTGTATGTTGTAACATAAAAAAAAAATGTAACTTTTTAGTTGCTCAAAAAAATTTTTTTTTATATTGACACGTCATATTGACCACATTCTGCCTGATGGTAAGCAGCTGATGCAGTCCAAAATAATGAGAGCGCTCCTCACCGTGGAACAAGCACGGTAACAAGCACACTCATTCATGACGGCCTGCATAAATGCCGTTTCACGCCCCGCTTAAAAGACCCGGGAAGATGCGAGTATAGCGTGGCACAATCAAAGAATTCCACAAGTATTTCATAATGAACGAGCGTCTCCGATCGCTCTTTAATTGTGAAAGTTATATGCCCTTGCCTACTGCACCCGTGGTTTCATTGTTTGGATTTTAATATATTGTACATTAACTTATGTAAATAAGTAGTAGTATATATTAAAGTATAATATAGTAAATGGGTATAAGGTAAATCTCTAAGCTTAACCGAAAAAAAAATGTCTTTGACTTGGAGGTGTTAAACGCTTAATAATGATAGTACAAAACATTCTTTGCTGTTATTAAACAAAAAAAACTTAATATTAATTACCTTCAAAGCTTTAGCAGCCTGTTCGTGGGTTGCATGCGTGATATCCACTTCATTGACAGCCAGCAGTCTGTCTCCGCGCCTAAGCTCCGCCGACCTTTCCGCCGGGCCCCCAGCCAATAGGAACGATACGTAAATACCGTGGCCGTCTTCTCCACCCACTATGTTGAAGCCGAGACCTTGAGTGCCCTTCTCCAGTTCCACCACTCTAGGTTCTTCAGTGCTATCGGTGACGTCTTCGCGACGTAGCGAGTTTGCAGTGCTCGAAGCTGTTAAAGGAAGGAAGGTTTTGTAAGTAACGGTTTAAATGAATGTTGTATCGCTGGGTGGTGAGCGGTTTGTTAGTATGTTATTACTTTGATGACTACATTGCTATTGCACACATCCATTACCTTAATTTATAATACAATCATCAAATCAAAATCTTTCACATGTACAGAGATGTTCTATCAGTGCAATTTTTCTATGTGCGGATAACCAGGCCGGGACCATCAACAGCCGCATTTGTTTCATGGCGTCACCATCATAAATCTCTACAAAAGTGTAGACGGTCAATATTATTGCTACATTTTGTGCCAAAGGTAGAAGGCATTACATTAGCCTACTCCTATGGAGTCATAAATTAGTCAAATTTATTTTTTTGCGTATTCATTTGTAGTGTGTTAGTGACACCCATTGACAACAAACTGCATCAAACGTGCTTTCGAAGCGTCGGTAGCCGAAAGGGCAGGGCCATATTAACGTGAACTCAATCCTAGCACAAGTGTCTTAGCTTTCATTAAAAATAATCTATTAAAAAAACATAAATAATCACACAAAAATATTTTACCGCAAGTAGTGGAGGTCGATAACACAGCAAAAATCCTAAATATTCGCACGAGACATGTTCAGCGAAGGCGAAGGAAAGTGAAGTAGACAGCGGTACGTCTTCATAGAGCAGCCTACTAATCTAGGGGTCAGTAACTCATGGTAACTCACGAGTATTGGCGCGCGAGGTGCGCGGCGAGGGCTGGCCGTGGCGCGGGCCGGGCACGATCACGAGCTGCACCTGCTCGCCGGACGCCTTTAGGGCGGCCACGGCGTCCTCGTGCGTCACGTTGTCCAGATTCACGTCGCCACGCTGCGTAACAACATTTAACTTAAGGTTAATCGTAAATATCAACATCTTACCATCTCAACGACTCAGTTTTATCTCTCTACGGGCACGAGCTTTCTCTCTGGATGGATATTGAAAACGAGCCATAAACCAACACGCGGGCCCAGTGCTGATTGGTGGCTGTTAACAACCGCTTATGCAGACGGATCCAACGGTCTTACGTGCTTTATATCAAAAGCATAGCAAAGCATATCATCCTATAAACGCCTCTAGAGCTAGGATCACTCATACCCAATATTTCTATAAGCTGTATTTCTTGCCACATGTATATTAAGATTTCAAGATTTGTTTTCTTGGTCATCATCCACCTATAAATATTAACGTCCAATATACGTCTATTTGGGAGACTAGTATGGCAAACCATGCTACTAAGTTATTACGAAGATACAATACACATATTAATAATGTTTCAGCTTACGTCTTCTGGATAAGTATCGACAAAAAAAAACTGACGCCAATAATTTAAAAGAATTTATTTCATTGAATTGATACATATGTAACAACGGTACTCACTATCATCACCATTGTCAAAATCAAACTGAAGGACTTTGAGTCATGACATGAATATGATGAACTAATAGTCATCGGAATTTTTATGTACCATTGTTATTTTTTTTTTATTGATCATAAAGATAATTGAACAAATATAAAAAAGTTTCTTATTCTTGACACTACTGGACACAATTATTACAACCAGAGAGCACAAGTATACTTTTTTTTAATAGTTAAAATGTTCGTAATAATTTCGAGATCCATTTAGATAAAAACTAAAAATACTACTTTTTTAACGATCAGGGCCTCTACCATTAGAATAATTTATCAACGGGATCATTATCGTATTTTTAAATGTTTTTCTTAAAAAAATATCAGATAGTTTCAGACAAACAACAAAACATGGTAAAATAGTAAAATAGGTCACGTTAATAATTAATTACATCAAACGATTTTGTGTATCACATGTGTATCCTATTGACTGATAAAAAATACATCTGCTACAATTAGCGACACTATTCGCATATAAGGATAAAATGTTGCAATTTTAAAATTCATCAAAATTGACTTTAAAACTCTTTAAGATAATTTTTGCTACTCCTTTAAGTTCCAGATTTAGTAATCATCGTCCATTTGAAAAATCACTTTGCTTATTGATCGTAAAAGACTTTTCATTCATGCGGCATTGAAATCTAATCAGAACTGTTTGTAAATGTTGTCAAGGACAAAACAATACACTCGTGGGTGAGAACCAGCCGCCGGCCGTTCGCTAAAAAAACCTATAAATAAACATTCGCGATCAATCGCGCCGTATTGGCCGGGAAGTTTTTATATGCCGACCTGTAATAATGGACACAAATAATGTGATTCTTCTATTACACTGGTTGAAGTGGGCACGTGTAATTAGAGCTGCTATTGGCTATCTTAACTAATAATATCATAATGTTTGTTGGTTGTTTTTTATTCATGTCATGTGGTAACGGCGTTTTTTTTTTAAAGTGGCGTTCACATCTCTTGTGGTTGAGATGTGTTTTGCCAAAGTTTGTTATCCGATTTAAATGTCAAATACTATATTTTGAGTCTTGACTCTTCCTTCTCAATTTCGGAACAAACTCTTGAGTTTGTTCCGGAATTGTCTTTGGGAGTATGGAAACCTAAGTAAGCCCCAAAATTGTCTTTAGGCCAACGGAAGATTAATAAAAGCTGGCATAAGTGAAGTTGGACACTTGTGTACATGTGTTGTGGTTTTAATTAATGTTTACTTTACTTTATAAAATAACTTTATTCCGTATTTGAAATGATATCGTATTTGTTTTGAAATGTCAAATAATAATTTCTTTTTTCTTTTTTTATTTATTGTTTATTTGATTTCGGCGTAACCGTAGGCGTAACCCGGAGGATAAGCCGGAATATGGATCCAATGCAGCAAATAATTAAGATTTTATATGGTTTTCATGCATTTAGATTTACGGTAGTCAACAAATGTGTTAATTTATTTTTTAACCTGAATATACTTTGGATATTTTTGTTTTTCCTATATCTGTCTTGGACTCTATACAATATAAGTGAAGTAAGGGAACACTATTAGACTCTACAGAGTGATTAATGCCTGCCCCTGGAAAACATATCTTGCTGACTTTCAATACAAGTATGTTGAACAGGCCAGCTCTAGTCAGCAGCAAAAGTATTAGCGAAACAACACTTATTACTTTTTTTTTTTGGAGAGATTGCTGATTGCCTCAGACGACATTTTCAGCTTCACCGGGCTTTAAGGTGAAACACTATTACTGTGTAATTGATTAATTATGCATTATTCCATTACGTTTACAGACATACTAGTTACCGTTAACACAAAGATGTTAAAAGAGTTTAAGGGTGGGTATTCATAAAGGTACTTACAGATGTGTTCTTGACCATAAGCAGTTTGTCTCCGACCCTAAGCCGTCCGTCTTTGTGCGCCGCCCCACCGGCCATGATCTTCGTCACGTAGATTCCGTTGTCGCCAGGAATGTGTTGGTTGCCAAGCCCCCCCGCTATGCTGAAGCCGAGCCCGGCGCCTCCTTTAACCAAATCGATCTCGACTGCTTCTTCTTTGTTTGTCGTTTGCGTTGCATTCAATGTGTCGTCGGTGCCGCGACGTTTTACTTTCTGCAAAAGGAATGTTTTAAAATCATTATTACAGTACACATTAGGGGCATAGTGAGATAAGTCTATTATTGAATATCTATGGGACTGTGTAAACGAACAATAGAAAAGCGATTAGGGACCTTCAAGGAATTTTAGTTCAGATAATAATATCTCAACCCAAGTAAAGGTATCTTTCGTTTGCAATGATATGGGTATACTCATAGTTAGGAAATCGAAGTGGTTGTCTTGCCAGAATCATCAAGTACAGTCAGTTACAGTCAGTCATCATCAATAGTCATAATTAATAATCATCATTACATCCTTTGTCATTTGAACATGCTCAGCTTTTTATTAAAACCACAGCCATTGTAATAAAATTACATCAGGTTTTATAACTTCTATATACAATTAAATGCTTACCAGTCTTACGGTATTGCCCGCTTTTTTTAATGCATCCACCGCCTCTGCATGTGTAACATTTTCGACAGTTGTGTCATTAACCTGAAAAAGAAAACTGGAAAATTAACTTGGATTACAAGAAAACCTTTGTTATTGCTTCTGCCAAAAGCAACAATTATAATTGTTTTATAATATACTGGATTGTTTTAATAGTAATAGGTCAATTAGAAAACTAATTTAATAGAAATATGACTTTCCAATGATGAAATGTACATCAAGCCCATTACTCATTGAATGTGACTGAACATTCAAAAATCTTTTCCTAGTAATCATTACATTGTATATCATATTGGAAACTAGTATTGGTATAGGGGCTGTATTGTTTGTTACTTATCAATCATTACTTCCATGTAAGTAGTGTAAGTAGCTAGTATCCTTATATTCTTTTATAAAGTAATTACTTCATCTATTTCTTAATCTATCTACGAATTTAGTGGCGTGCACTTGGAGAGGTCTATGTCCAACAGTGGACTAGTATAGGCTGATGTATAGTTTACCTGTAATATGGCATCATTAATTTGTAACTGGCTGGCGGCCGCTGCGCCCCCCGGAATTAGCTTGGTCACATAGATATGTGAGTCGTCAGGCACGTGGGGGTTGTCCGAGCCCCCAGCGATACTGAAGCCGAGGCCCGCGCCTCCAGCCCGCGACAGCACCACAGTCATATAGGTGTACCCGTCCTCTCCTTGCGTGCGTTCTGTTCCACCACCCTCTATACCATTTACCTGCAACTATTCGTAGAAAACTAAATTAATAATAATATGGAATAGGTCTCTAAAGGATCGTAGCGATAATCTAAAGCGTCGCGCGATGATATGGATGGAAAACACATAGGTACTGGATAATATTAATCTAGTTATAAGCTGAAGAGAAATGAGTGGAGAAATGAGTACCGGATACCATGTTAGATTATGACAACAGGAACTCATGGAATATCCAAAATTATCAATCAAAGACAAATGTAAATTGAAAGCACATCATGTAAATGCACATTTACTTTGTTCATGTTTGTTGCTAATGGATTTGCCTATTGCCATATACTGATTTACATGAAATGAAACCTTACGCCATGAGCCTTTAAAGTTCTGCATAGTGACAGCAGAGCTACTCACATTTGAAAACTCTTTACTTCCAATTTCGGGTTTATCGTCATTTGCACAAAAGATCCCCATGGGTCGGAGTGTTACTCCAAATGCACACAGGTTACAAAAAAAATTATATCCATCACTTTTTTTATTCATAATATATTTATTTTTAATTTCCAAGGAGATGTTGCATACATAGTCTAACATAGAAACGGTTATGAACTTATGACAAATCTGCAACCAGTTCAGAAGAAAAATAATGACTGTAACCGTGTTATGATGAACATATAATATATAGTTTGCAGTTCCCAGTAATAAGCAAAAGTGGAGACTGACAGTTTTCCTTGTAACTACAGATTTCCCTTAAATAAATTAAATAGTTAAACATCTAAACAATTTACCTGCTTCATTTCAGGAGATGTAGAGTGAGCCTGGAAGATAAAATTACTCACTTTAGCAATATGTTTATCACTATAACATATTGATGATTTTAAAATAGCTTGATCCATTAATTCTGTTTTGTTGGACACAAGAATGCATTGTATCATCAAGGCAGATTAATATAATAGTAATTGAATCTAATGACATGGAATTTCTGTAAGTCCATACACAATTAGGTGGTGGTTTATTTAAAAAATCTGTGTAAGAACATAAATATCTGTCTGTATAAAAACATAATATGTCTCACTAGTTTAGTTTAAAATTACTTTGGTAAGTTACATACATGTTTTTATTTATTTTAGCTAAAAACAGTTGTCTAAACATAAAACATGCCATAAATAAAAGAAGAAGAAAAAGTGACTACAAAAAACCAGTAAGGGTCAAGGGATTGTTGATCAGAATACTAATAAACATTCTCAGAGAAATAGTAAATGGTTGCATAGTATGAGTTCTTAACACCTATATTATACAGGTAAATGTGATAAATAAATATTGCATTATATTGATAAAACATATAAATATAACCCATGTCAATATCAATCATTAAAATAATTAAACTTTGATTATTTATTTATGCCAAAATAGGATTGTAAATCTACATTATTCTTATTTGGCATGATCTTGGAACACTAATCAAATTGCAATAGATAATCTTTGATTATGACATTGATATAAGATGCCAATAAGATATTAATAAACTGCGAAAGATATACAACTATATGCACAGTCAAAACTAATCTTTGCAACATATCATGGAAATGCAAAAGTAAACATGTCTTTATCTTTAAAATTGTAATTAAATTATGTTTAAATAACAATGGTGAAAACTGAAAATAAATGTTTTAATTTAATTTAAATTTCCTGAAGAAAGAGCAACTTGTCACCTACTCACCGTATCAAGATTAAACAAGGAGGACACTTTCCGTAGAAATCCATTATGGGTTTTTTTCTTCCGTCTTTCTGTCATTTTGGAGGATTAACAATCATAGCCTTCTGGATATATTGATGTCCGTTTTATACTATGTACACTGCATGCATGTTAGTTACACACTGTGTCCATTGTCAGCACCTTACTTGATGTTGTTCTTGCATGCACCATTCTCTACCTAGAACCCATATCTAACTTGCACCAACACATTTCAAATGTATGTGACCTCTTTTACAAGAATGCAACCTCTTTACTTGTTTAGAAGTTAATCATGTTAGCTCAAAAATTGCAGCGCTCCTTATCTAATGAATGTCATAAATTGAGCCGAGCCCTTTCTGATAGCGGGTTTTTAGTAGATACATGTACTGCTAAATAATTAAAAGGCGTGTTATCAACTTGTGTACGATGATGGGATGGTATGAATGTCAAAGCGATGAACTTTAATTAGAATGTCCGTGTTACGTTATTAGTGTGCATTTATGACGACTCGATAATATTATAGGTAATAGGTACAATCATCAGCAAGTATCATAGCAATTGTTACAGGCAAAACTAACTCAGAAGTCGCATTAGTCTCACCAAGAATCGCAAACGTTCCCAGAGTGTAAAGGAATTACTAAACGTTTAAAAATAGATTAGTGTTTATTAAATGGCCTTACTTGAGACGAATACGAAATAACAGCAGTGTGAATGTCAAAATTTTGTGTGCAATATCATTTCACTGATTATCATCTACGGGGAGTATTTCTCAGCCGATGTAGCGTTCGTACGTCATTGGCACAGTTGTGAAATTTAACGGCACCAATCCACACAACCAAGAAACGTTAGCGTACATATCGCCGAAAACTTGTACTATATTTTAGGTTATAAATAGTACTACGAGACGCGAACGAAACACCAACCATCCGCCATTACCGACCACTTGTTGTACGTAGCGTTTGGTAAGCTACCTTCACAGACGTCACGTCATCATAATATAAAAAACAAAACGCAGTCATCGACCGACGACCGATCAATACGCTGTGGTCTTGTATATCACACAGAGATGGCGCTGAGAGGAAAAGTTTTAATTGTTGTTTGTCTTATTTTGGTATGTGTATTTACAAATATTCAAAAACAACTTTTAGGAGGACTGTTTTCATTTTATCATATTATTAATGTTATTGACAAGCCATCTTGGATTATTTATTGTCCACTACTACGTACGTCCTATTGCAACCACATACCTACTAGGTACATAGGTATTCAATACATATTACATAAGTCCTTGTCATACCAACCTACCTACCATATCTGTAAAAGTCTAGAACATTTAAATTTTAATTAGTCACACGTAACGGAACCTTCACGCAACCGCAACTAATTTGTTGCTCAGTAAACTAAAAATCAACTTACAACAAATCAGTATCAATTTTTCACCATTGTTATAACTTAAGCCTAATCTATGTCACATCTAGATGTGTTTAGTGTGCACAACGCGTGGCATAGGTAATAGTATTCAATAAACTACTTGAACTAAGTATATACTAAATAAACAAAGAATGAGCTGTGAATAGTTTTTGTCTCTTTTACTCTAATTTGAAATGACGTTTACATGACAGCAACAAAACACGGAATAACTATTCGGAGCTTATTCTTTGTTTATTTGTAAGGCACTTAAAGTAGTAAGGTACCGTGTTTTTTCTTAAAATACTTATAACTCATGCAGTCATACAGTGATGGATTATTGTCCAACTTACCTTTTTTTCTTCATCATTTTGCGGTGGAATGACGATAGGCACTGGAACAACCTGATCAAAATAATTTGTACCTTTAATAAACATGGTATTAGTTAAAAACTTATTTCTGTTTCTTCCTCCAATGATTATTAATAGTCTATAGTTTTTTTTTACCTTGGTAGAGTCTGGTGTTTCATTGCGTGACTCCGGTTTCCTAATGTTGTCTAATAGGAAAGCGTTCGATACCGCTCTGAAGTCGGAATCCTCCAATGGTATCTGAAATAAAGAATATATGAGCCACCTCTTTGCTTCTATAAACTAGGTTTTCACTTAAAAAAATAAATCTTGTAGTTAGTATAGATAAGTAAGTATAAGTATTCATAGTTAACATTAATCTAGGTCGATTATAGGGAAACTACGTTAAAAAACTTTGGTATATATAGTATTATAGGCACATACCTTGCGATAAATATGTGACCAGGGGGCCTAGTGTGAGTTTTGTTTACTATCTGTATTCATTCGATTACGTTTACGATAACGAAAATTTGTATGGCATTGAAGCAGCGCCTCCTGGCGACATACGAGTTAGGTAAAAATTTTGCCGTACAAATTTTCGTTTTCGTAAACGTGATCGAACGAATATGGATAGTAAACAAAAGTCACACTAGGCTCTCAGGGTGCCTAGTGCGAGTTTTGTATACCATTCGATCACGCGAGATTTAAGGTATGTTCCAATATATGCTGCGAGCACTGTCCAGTGCTCTTACTGGTGAGAAATTAGTTCCGTTATGAACTGACAGTATACTGCCGCAGTATCCTAGGGAAATATATGACGTAATAAATCGTCGCCATTTTTGTGCTGTAAGCACTGGCATTTTCGAGGTAAGGTGCTCTCAGTGCTTTGATCACGTGATCAACAGCATCCAGAAATGATGACAGATGACAGCATCGATGACAGTATACTGGACTGCGTTCCGTTTTAAACAGTAACCAGTATAGCTAACTATAAAGGAACGGCTTCGCAGTATACTAAATTGACGTCACACCTCAGTGCTCGCAGTGCATATCGGAACATACCCCTTGTAAGGCTTTGTAGCAGCGCCTCCTGGCGACAACGAGGAGAGTAAACAATTTAATATACTTACAAAATCTCGTTAAAGTTTTAAACTGGCACTAGGCACCCAGCTTAAGAACACTGTGGCCGTTAAGGTTTAGAATATAACTCTAGATACCTAGAGTAGTGGCACCAGGGATCGACAGGAACCAGTGATCGTTCTTTTTCCCTTTAATCATTAAAAAGAGGGGTCAACCATTGATTTTAGTATTTTTTTCCTCTTTAGTTGATGGCTTCGTGCGATTAGCACATTTAGCCATTGTCAAAGTAATTTTTCTTACAAGTAATACATAAATAAACAATATTTCCTTCCTGTATGATGATGATGGTGAATGATAATTGATAATAGAAATGAGAAGTGAGAAATGATATACCCCCCAACCCCTCGAGTATCTCAGTAAAGATGTTGGGCTTTACTAAGTCCTCACGCGGTATTTTTGAGAGAATTTGAAAAGTGACGTTGCACTGTTTTGTTTCATTTGCCAACACTCATGCACACTTACAAACACTTAACGGTTAATAATCCACGATTATTTCACATTAATATTCGACATAACACACATTTTAGAAAATAAAACAAAACCACAGACATGACTCTTCACTTTCCCGCCAAGAAGTCCGCTATTCAGATTTAGCGACAATTAGAAACAGTACCTACCCTGCTTTTAGCTGCGTCATCCCGTAAAATTTCAATGAAAATTTATGTTATTTTTTAGCGACGAAAACTGTGAACAACACTGGGCTTAATACTGTGACCAACACTGGGCTAAAAACTGTGACCAACGCTGGGCTTAGTACTGTGACCAACACTGGGCTTAGTACTGTGACCAACACTGGGCTTAGTACTGTGACCAACACTGGGCTTAGTACTGTGACCAACACTGGGCTTAGTACTGTGACCAACACTGGGCTTAATACTGTGCCAACACTGGGCTAAAACCTGTGACCAACATTGGGCTTAAAGTGTCGAACACTAGGCTTAAAGTATGTAGATAATTGGGTGCAACGGTGTGAGTGTTTAAATAGTTAAAGTAAAATCCGATTAATTGTTTTTACAGATAACAGAGCGCAGACGATGTGGAAAACAGTTTGCAAAAGCAAAATAAACTTCAGTGATTGCAGTTTCAGTTCGCCGATTATTCCTGCAGGCAGTTGGAATGCCTATTAACTGCTAAAAGTTTGGAGTTATTTTAGCACATTTTTTTTTAAAGTATGCGCTTGCAAAATTGCCGAACCAGCTATCAGAGAAATATGTTTTACAAAGAAGGATTAGTTAAGAATTATTATTGAGTATTTAATAATACTTTTAAGATTGATGTGTACGTTTTTAGGCTTAATAAAATTGTTTCTTTTTCATTCAAATTTATTTACTTATTTTATTTTCTCATAGTATTACTCAATAAAAAAATTCTCAATAATATATAATAAAAAAACAAAAAATCATAACTTGAGGAAGAAAACTTGGTTCTTAAAAAAGCAAAACTTTAAAAGAAGGTTTATTATGTCTATAGGTTACCTCTCGTCGAGTGCCATCCGCCTCCCATTTGTTGGCGATACGTATGGTCTCCACTGTCTTCTGCTGGACTGATTTCGTGTCATCGAGGAGGGTGAGCTCGTAGAACTCTTGGATATCTGGAACAACACGGTGTTTGACTGTCAGCTTTTCATAATGGCTTTCTTTTTATATAAAATTAATTAGTAAATAATTAGCTCATTTTATGTCCCCACTTCTGGGGCTTTCCCTATTTTGAATGGAAATACCACATTGAGAACGGGCCACGAACGGATCACGAACGGACCAGGGCGGTTTGGACTGCTAATGTAATTAGGACCAACGGCTTTACGTGCCTTCAAAAGCACGGATAAGCTCGATATACTTCATACATTTTCTGTCACCAATCCGATGACCAGCCCTTGCGAAAGTAGCTTAGCTTCAGCACGTCCACCATGTTTCTAGCTATGCGGCATCGAGCTCCTCAAAAAAAACGAATTCATAATTTTTTTTTCATTATAAACAGGGACTAGCCAGAATTAGTTTTAAGCCTTCTCTGACCCACTCACTTATGAGAAAAAATTTATAGATATAGTGTTGGAATTTAATTTTATTCAAAAACGTGAACTAAAGTTAAACTTCGTTCAATAAAATCGATGTTTTCTACATTTTATTATTACCGACAGATAGAGCTTGTTATACGAGTAATTGACGTTTTGGGGATACCAGCGAGCGGCAGCGTGTAAGTTTAAAGTGGTTAAGGGTAATCGCTAAATCGTGATCTACAGACGATCAATAGACGAATCTATAGGCGTGTCTTAACCCTTTACAAGTTAAGTTAAGTAAGACAAAAAGCGAATGCAAAGACCAAAGACAAGTTTAATCACAGAATGTCAGCAAAAAGTCTAGCTTACGCTCTGCGAAGGTCTCTACCTGTTTGACCTAATTTGAAGTTACACTGATTGTGTTTAGCGCAAACATGAAGGGAGGTATTTCGGTAACCTTAGCCCACCATATTATATGAAAATAGGTATATTATCTAAAGGAGGGATCTATAACGTTCAGCGTACATAACTTGGCTTCACTTATTTCTGCCCTCAATGTTTTGCTGTCGTGACCACGTTTTTTCTTGCTGTGGTGTTATTTATAAGTTCAGTGTAAGATTAATAATAGCTTAATAAATCAAGTTCTCTAAGTACCTTTGCTATGTTATGGACCAATAATACTTTGCTATGCTAAATATATTAAGGTCAATCAACTCAAGTGACCACGGACCTTGTAAAGTAATGTAAATGGTTCGCTACGTTAGGATACAATCATAATTATGTAAAATTAACCACAATTAAATTCTTAAAAATGATTCATTTGTGCTAACCGCGTCATGAAATATTACTTTAAAGTGTCATCAGCTCATTTTATGTCCCCACTGCTTGGCCACGAGACTTCCCTATGGATGGATAGGGAGAACGCGCCATAAATAAGCCACCACGCCCCCGCGTGGTGGTTTATTTGGTGCCAGTTTATCCCAGTGCGGATTGGTGGTTGTTAACGACTGCTAATGCAGCCGGGACCAACGGCTTAACGTGCCTTCCGAGGCACATAGGAGCTCGAGATGATACATTTTTAGTTACCCATCCGAATTTATCCAGCAGTGGGCCATCATAATTAAAATCCAGACAACAAACACATTATAATATAATTAAATATTAAAACGAATCAATTTGTTATAGTTGTTTACGAATTATTATAATAAATAAAAAGTCAAAAGATACTCCAGACCTGAATAATACCCTCATTTGGTTTAGCCGTTAGCTGCGGGCCGAGCTCAGGCCAAGAGATTACATAATCTGTGCCCTAGAGGTGCTAAGTTTATTTTCCAGCAGTACATTATGTGCTCCGTTTCGCTAAAATGTTTTTTTTTTATATTTAAAGTTTCTGTCCGTTTCAGCACCCCAGTGAGCGGTGCGCTTTAGCATATAGTGCGAAGTATCGCGTGCGGCGCGACGTGCCCAAGATCGATATCGAACGGGCGCCGACCCCATGCTGCCCCCATGCCACCCCATGCCGCTCAGTGGTAGGTGGAACTCGATGTTATGAAATGGAACGGCGGCCTAATATCATGACATTCATGACCTATTGTTTACTTTGAGATACTTTGCCTCTTTTATGAAAAGGTACACATTTATAATTAATTTATGGATATACATAATTTTACGCGAACTTTGTTGCTAACAAACTTCTGACACTTCTGACACTTCTGGCACTTCGGACAATTCTTCTGATGCGTCAAGAACACTTCCAAATATGCTCTATGGCTGTGCGGGTTAGATTGAGTTTTTTTTTGTCAAAATAGTATTCAATAATTTTTATCTATATCTTTGTAGCGAACTTTTCTTATGATACCCCAAACGATTCGTAAAGAGGTTTTTTTCAAATCATATCACGTCCGTATCTGGGTCACCACGCTATATCTCTGTGCCAAATGTGAAGTCTATCCATCATGGTTTTCCGAGAAAATTGCCTTTGTCAGACAAATAGACAGACGAGTGTGTGATCTTATAAGGGTTACGTTTTAGTAATTAGTTTGTAAGTTCCATGTTTCTTTTATTTTAATTGGGTGCGTTCCGTTTTACGCATAACCTTTGAACCATTAAACCATTGACCCTTGTGGGAGCAGTGTTTTCTTTTGCTAATTCAAAGTTTCTAGCAGGCATAATGCCGGTGATCGTATTTAGGCGAATACGAAAGACAGGCTTGTTAAATAAAAAATAAGTTGTTCAGGCTGAGGCGTAAGTACAGCAACGAGTTCTTGGCGGGAAAGTGAAGAGTCATGTCTGCGGTTTTGTTTTATTTTCTAAAATTTGTGTTATGTCGAATATTAATGTGAAATAATGGTGGCTTATTAACCGTTAAGTGTTCGTGAGTGTGCATGAGTGTTGGCAAATGAAACAAAACAGTGCAACGTCACTTTTCAAATTCTCTCAAGAAGTCCGCCCGAGGACTTAGTAAAGCCCCACATCTTTACTGAGATACTCGAGGGGTTGGGTGGTATATCATTTCTCATTTCTATTATCATTCATCATCATCATACAGAAAAGAAATATTGTTTAATTATGTATTACTTGTTAGAAAAATTACTTTGACACTGGCTAAATGTGCTAGTCGCACAAAGCCATCAACAAAATGAAAAAAAAAAAAAGTACAGCAACTTAAGAGCGTTTACGCCGCACACTAGCGCTGCCAATGAAAAAAAAACATATCTAGTATCTAGTGCTCAACAAACTATTTGAATGAAGTAATTTAGCATTTTTGTTACCTAATGAACATCTGACATTTTATAGTTTAGTTAAACACGGCGTTATAGTTAAAAGTGGCCGTTCTTAGCTGTAACGTCATAATTAACTAAACCATAATATGTCAGATGTTCATTAGGTGACGTAAAAATGCTAAATTACTTCATTCAAATAGTTTGTTGAGCATAATTTAATTTTCTGTCTCTAATTACTAGATATGTTTTTTTTTCATTGGCGGCGCTAGTGTGCGGCATAAACGCTCTTAACACTAGGCACATCAAAACCTAAATAAGCTCATTAACGTATGCTGTTACAAAGAAAGACACAGTTCTTTCCTTGTCGTGATACGCTACAGATTTCTTTTTTAAGATTTCCATAAAAAAACTGTTAATTCTGTTTGCCTTTTCATAGGGGTGATACATTTAGGTATATGATATAGATATATCACAGTGTAACGCTGTGGTGATTTATGGTGGCGGCGCGGCACTCTGATTTGAGTTATTATAACATCAATAGCATTATAAGTACAAAATAAACATTCAACAATGAAAGGTTAAAAATTCATGACAGAAAAGAAACTTATCTTATCTTAATACATTAAAGAAATAATAAAGCAGAAGAAACGTTACATAACTTATTTAAAAACAAAATAAAAGCTATAATATATCTCCTAGTTGTTATATGCCTGACAAGCTATATAATAATCCATATTCATTATTATTATTATTATTATTATATCAGCCATAGCTGTCCCACTCCTGGGCAAAGGCCTCCCCACACTTTATCCAAACTTTTTTTTTTATCCATATTCATATACTTAAATAAATATAAACATTTAAAAATAAATTTAAATTTAAAATATTGGTTAATTGGTTAACCGGCATAAAAGACCAAACGTGCATCTACAGCCAGTTATTAACCATCTAGGCCATCATTGGCTAGAGGGGAAGACGGCAGATGGACCCGGTCGCTGACCGAGTGGTAGCCAAGAAATTAATGGTCGCCGAGAGGTAGGCAGACCTCCAGTTAAATAGTCGGACGACCTTGTTCTACTGGCGGGTAGGGGATGGATAAGGATAGCGCAGGAACATGCAGAGCGTGCGAGGGAAGAGGCCTATGTCCTGCAGTTAAGTGGGCTGATGATGATGATGATGAACTAACAAGGTATATCTCCTTGGGCGTCGATCAACCACCACGTGGCCGATAACAATTAAAATTTTATTGTGTCTGGTCAAAGAGATTTAATAGGTAATAGAGCGGCTATTAGAGACTATTTCATACAAAGATTTTGAGCTGGGGCGCCAGTAACGCCATCTAACGTTGAGAAGCAAAACAGCGTATTAAAATCAATTAGAATAAGTTTTAGCTACCACACGGTAGGTGTCGCTCTGCAGTAGGGGACATGTAGGGATGTTCCGTTATGATTTCGACGTATCGATAATTTTTATAAAGGTTAACCAAAATCGGTATAAAAAATACACAGAACAACCAATAACCAGACACAATTGAAAACCAATTGTTATGGGTTCACATGTGAACCTGCGGGGCGTCAGACATTAAGTTTAATATAAGTAGTAATATTCTAATTCAATGATCATCGCGTCGGGGGACCGCTGAGGTATCACATAGTTTTACTGATCCAGTGCATAACAGTCCTCCAACGCAATGATCATTGTATCAGAATATTACCATAGTAGAATGAAACAAGTAGGCCATCTTCATACATACGCACCGAGCGCGGCTTGTATGTGAGCGCAGCCGAGCCAACCCGTCCGTACGCATCGTCGCACGCACACACTGACAAAGTTTATTGCTAATAATGCTGCGCCAGTCGCGACTGAGCCACTTAATGCCGCGCGCGCCTGCTTGTTTCGTCGCTGCGCCCGCCGCGCCGCTGTCGCTCGTAGGTTATATATAATTTGTGAAACGTAAGTCAACGATGGCTACAAAAAAATTCAGGAGATATTGCAGTGTTTACGGATGTCTAAATAGCAGCTTGTCAAATCCAGAATTGTCCTTCTTTACCTTACCTACCGAACAAGAACGGTGAGTACCTCCTGCCTAACCTAATTACATTATTTTGTGTTAGTTATTTACTAGGTACCGAAAGAGTTAAGTTCTGCTTCAGATTTCGTGGATTAGAGAGGTAAATACATGTACCTAAGGATTTGTAAGTTTAATTTATTAGATTACACGGTACACCCTACCGTGAAAACAAGAGACTAATTAGGTACAGTCAGACTAAACACTTTGGACTTTGTACCGCTCTTATGTTGTGGGCATAAGTACTAATATCGAACTGCAAGTGTTTACCGTGATGTGCTGTTGACCGTACCTACTTACCTATTGTAAGTTGTTGTGTTGTACAGTTAACAAACTACGTTTAGGTAGGTCGGGGGTTCTCTGGAATCCATGAATTCATATTTCTAAGTATGTTCTTATTTTATATATAGATACCTACCTCATTCTAATTAAAAGCGACAGCCCTACAAGTTTAGGTGATTATCGCTTGCTCGGGGGCCGAGTCGGCCTACTTGATTCATTCTACTATGATATTACTACTTATATTTAACTTACGGTATAAAAATATTATCTATAACATTAATCGACTAATAAAACGACATCACTTGAACATCACTAAATCAGCTACAAAGTCGACATCTTCCCTAAAAGTAGTGCTTTTGCTTTTTACCACTAGAGGGCGGTATAGAGCATAGGCAAATGTTCTAGAATACTTTATTGGAAATTAATATATAGGCTGATTATTGGGTAAATATACAAAATACTTACGAAAATAAACTGTTATCACATTCAGCCGTTTTACCATATCGGGATTTAAAATATCGCAATACGCAATTTGGCATATTTTCTGTAGATTTTATCAAATCTATTCGCGCACAAACACGACTGCATTAGAGGTCGTATCACATCAAACTGAGCGACTTGTTACCACTTGGTAATAAGTTGTGGATTACAGTGTCGATCTCTATGTCCTGTCTATAGTAAGTAGTTGAATGTCTTTGTGTCTGGTATTCGCGCGGTCGAGCTCTTATAGCACAAAGGACCAAATTTGTACGAGTATATGTCTACATCTGGTTATAAACCATTGCTCCACACTATAACAATCGGAGTTGCACAATATTTAGTATTTGGTTGGTGTGGGTACAGCTATGTAAATTCAGAATTCGGTTTCTGCCTACCTGTGTTTGTTTGTGCCTATTTCTGTTTCACAGTACAAGCGTCAGATAGTAACGAGGTAACCAATTAACTTGAAATTGAGTTGGCATCAGCAATATACCAATTACCTATACTTTCCTATAGTTCTTATATCTCTGTTCTAACTAATTGCATTGTAAATACTAAAACAACAATGTGATATTTTTAATTTTATGGTTAAAGACATTTATTTCTCTAAAGAGTTTACAAAATCCACTTACAATGTTAAGTAAATAAAAGTTTGATAAATTTACTATAGCACCGCCGACTAGCATTTTTAAAAGGTAGGTAGATTAAAAATAAAATTAACCTACACCAGCGAGCGGGGATATTAGGGGCATGTCACAGTACGATCCCGCCTTTGATCAAGTAAACAAAAATACTCAGCATGTAAAAACTAAAATCTCAAAACACATTGATACCCATATTCATAACAACAAACAAAAACAATAACAATCATATAATTAATTAGCACATTTCCCGCGTCTTCGTCCACGTGGATTTCGTATTGTACATAAAAAAATCAATTACTTAGGCAAGTAATTGATTTTTTTAGGCAATTCTCAAATTAAAAAAAGATTTTTTATTTTCAAAATAAAAAAAATAGTCTATGTTACCTACAAAAATGTAGCATTTTATCAGTGAAAGACCGGGAGCCGGTATTGACACTGTTACCGAAGTTTCTTCTTAGGGAGCCGGTATTTACGCTGTATTGGGAGGTTATTTTACTTGAAGTTAATAGTTATTGGTTTTCAAGTTCTACTTTTCATTCTGACTGTACTTTCTGTTTTTTCTCTAACCGTTTATGGAAATGTGCCGAGTTGGGAGTTTTTGTTAGGTATTTATCTTGCGTGTAGAGTTGAGAACGTGCCGAGTTGGGCATAAGCCGAATGTTTGGAATTGGACTAAAGTTCCAGAGATTAGCCCCGACAAACAAACAAACAAACATTATCACAAACGTTACCTCTTTTCTATGTAAGTATATTTAAATTTACATACATATTTACACATACATTTATATGTATTTTTGTATGTAAGTACAATTTATAGCTTCCATTCATGTGACGTTGTTTCAACTATAATAATTGGACTTATTTATAATGGTAATCTATAAAAGATTCCAAAAATATGTATAAAAGTACAAATTTTGAGTTGGGAATATTTAGTTTTGCAATGTATTATATATTACAAAACTTAATAAACATACCAATCTAGGATGAAAATTTTCTTAAAATGTGGTCTTTTGGTAATCTTTTAAAAGTATTTAGAGACTGACAATCTTTAATGGTATTTGGTAATTTATTGTAGCATTGAGCTCCTACGTAAATAATGGTTTTTAGGGTTCCGTAGTCAACAAGGAACCCTTATAGTTTTGCCATATCTGTCTGTCTGTCTGTCCCCAGCCTAGCTCATAGACTCTTAGTACTAGAAAGCTGTAATTTGGCATGGATATACAAATTAATCACGCCGACGAAGTGATGAAGTAAAATTTAAAAAAATATTTTTTTTAGGTTACCTCCCGTACACGTGAAGTGGGGATGTAAATTTTTTTCTTGTCTACTCCATAGTGTGGGGTGTCGTTGGATAGCAATTTCAAAAATATTGCGGGTTTGTAGAAACAGTTTTTTGATTGAGGTATCTGTTTGTGAACTATTAAGCTTTAAAGTGCAAAATTTTGTTAGAGTCAAATGCCGCCTCCCCTGCCAGCCAAATGGTTGTTTTTGGATACGTGAAAAAAATCACGGTAGTTGTATGACGAAGTAAAAAGGAAAACTATCACAGCTAACTAGGCTTTACAAGTTTACGAGTAATAGTCGACCAACTTATAAAATGTACTTGGCGCAGTACAAATTCCTCATTGGAAACTACTTAAATAACTTTGTCAGGTGTGTGTGGGTAGTATCTACATTTAAGTATATGAGCCATCGTTAAATAAATGTTCATGAAAGCCCTCTTCTCAGAGTCCGCATTAAAGAGATGGGCTATGGAACCCTACACTGCGCGTGACCCGACACGCACTTGGCCGGTTTTTTTTACCATAGTTAGAAAAAGGCTTTATCTTTATTTTTATCTTTATCTTTACAAAAATCTTTTAGGACTCCTACTTGCAGATACAACGACTACGTGCTGCTACGGTTACTACGATGATTGGCACCAATTTCAAAAGTGAAATGTCTTTATTGTCAATTAGGTTGTTTTTAATTTTTTTTTCATCCCACCATCTCGGAAAGAGTATTTTTGCTCTTCGATATCTGAGTGCAAAAGCCGTTTTTATCCCCTAGAGGATAAAGTAAATTGAATTTAGAACATCGTGTGCATTAAGTTTGTGAATTCAAAACATTATTAAACCTATTTGCTTCTACCTCCATGGTGCCCAATTTATCAGTACTGTAGCAACCGAGACTCCTTGCTCGGGCATACTTACTGGCAGCCACCGTGGCCTGCATTAAAATATAGTAGAAGAGAAAAAAGAAGAACATCGCGGACTCGGTGACGGGTCGCGACGACGAATTGATTGTTATTATTTCATGTTGAAAGTAATATAAATATTACTATAAAGCATTATTATTCACAACCCCCCGTTCCTTAAGTAACGACCCAGCGGGGTGTTACAGCACACAAGTTACTAACACCAACATTACAGTACCTAACAAAAATATTACACTTAGTAACTGTAGCAACGTTACTTTCAATTTTTCTTAATTATACCTAAGTATTGTTTGTTATAATTTAAAGATTATTCTGTAATACTTACCTTTCATAATGTAGTACCTAGTTAATACCTAAACTGAAATAAAAGTATCTTGTGATTGTAAATGTTTTTTTGCATTTAGTTATTTCCTCGCTGAGGTGGGATGAAAAGTTAGGTGTTGCACGCGAGTGCAAAGATTTTTCACCTGGTGCTCTTTTGATTCCCTCGCTAACGCTCAGGATTCTAATTTTTGAATCACTCGCTGCGCTCGTGATTCAATTTTAGAATCCTTCGCTTGCTCGGTCATCAAAATTGAGCACGCGGTTAAAAAACAACTTTGCACTCTTGTATAACAAATAACTATTATACCATGAATTAAAGCATCTATAATGTATAGCGTAGTTGCAATGGTAGAAATTAAATTGATGGCTGTCAATATCGACAATTGACCTATTAATGAAAATTAAATAGAAGTAGAACATTTTTATTGTACGAGTAAGACCGTGTATACCTAATATAGTTTTTACCTAAAAGCTTGTATCAACAGTTTACCAATTTCGGGCAGAATATTTTTTGCATTATTATTTGTTTGTTCTTGTATTTTATCTACACCGCTATTTTTACTGGTAGTAAGTACCTATCTGCAACATATTGAACAGACACCCTTAAAGATTTTCTAGTAGTTAAAAAAGGGGTGTATAGCATATTTGTACACTTTTCTTTGTTTCGGTTGGGTAATTAGTAGGAATGTTAAGACAAGTAACTAGAGGTGTACGCAAACAATTATTTGTAACTTTACTTATAAATTCCTTTGTTTATTCCGAGTTGTATTCACTATATTTATTTATAAGTGCTTTAGTTCAAACAAAAGTATCAATTGAACTGCCTTTTGAAAATCAATACTTGGCATTCAGGTTTCCAATAACAATGTTGGTGTCTTGTTGCAGACTCTATCATAAAGAATATATACAATCGAACAGAACATAATATACATTTTTTTTGTATGTATTTAAGGTGGCATTTATTTATTTGCAGATTTATACCAATTATTCACACTTGAATTAAGATCGGATGTTGATGACGTAGTTGTCGACATTGAATAAGTCTCCATTGGATTACTTAATTTCGGCGAATTGGATTGAGCCACGATAGCAAAGTTGGTAGTGCACCTGACCTGGCATATCATGGGGTGCGGGTTCGAATCCCGCTCGTGAAATTTTTTCAACACTTTGTCTTTTTTCAAATAAATACCTTTAATAAAATAAGTTTTATTTAAAGTATTTTTTTTGTGGAAAACCTAGATCTCTACCTTGTTAGACAGAGATACTTACACCAAACTTCAATTTATACAAAAGCAGCTATCAACCATATTAGCCGTTTTGAACGTTGACAATGCATTGAAATCACATGTTCTGCTCGGTTTCTTGATCAAATCTACTATGAACTGACTCAATTTAATTAAACTTTTAGTTAGTTTTCTTAGTTTTCCTTCCCAACATACAAACGATGCATTTTCGATTTATATCAAGCGATCCGTTGATAATTCCATCATCTAGACCAGTGGTTCCCAACCTATCTCCGACCATGGACCCTTTTCCTAATTTATTTGTTAGCAGGGACAACTAAACTGTATCTAAAAAGAAAGTATAAGTTTTATTAAAAACTTAAAAAGTATTTGTAGCGTGTAGGTTCAGTAGTGACAGTTTGTCTTCACACACTTCATGCTACCAAAAATGCTGATGCGAAACATTTCATGTTCCAGACTAGGACCTAGGAATTAGCAAATAGATAGGTAATAGGCAAATACGTAGGTGATAGTGCAGGAATTAAAATATAACACTATAATGCCTTTTTGAAAATTATTTTGTGGATTTAATTATGTTCTGTCCCGCGGACCATTACCGATGCTCTCTCGGACCATCTGTGGTCCGGGAACCACTGATCTAGACTATATAAATCGCGACCTACTGTGTGCCTAGTGCGAGTTTTATTCACATTTTGATCACGTTTAACGAAAACGAGTGAAAACGACAACTAATGGGAGGAACTAATGGACTAAAATTATCAAAAACAGGAAATAAGTGGGATTTTTTCTATATTATATTAACTTTACACACACGATACCAATCACAACAGAAGACAGCCAAAACAACCACAGACCAAAAGCAAAATCTATAAAAATGTCAATATTCAAAAAAAGTATAAAAATAAGAACATAAAAAGTATTAAAAAGGTTTTTGAAAGAGTCTGCAACAACGAGTATTTGTATGGAAAAATTTTAACTCTACTTGCATTCCACCAGGAGGCGCTGCTTCAATGCCATACAAATTTTAGTTTTCTTAACGTGATCGAAGAACACAGTGGTGGCCAAGAAATGCTCGTCGATAATAAGTAGAAGTTCGGTGGTCGGACGACCGAATCCGGGTGGCGGGCAGGGGATGGATAACGATGGTACAGGACCGTGAAGAGTTGCGTGCGATGAAAGAAGCCTATGGCCTATGGCAAAAGTGGGCTGATGATGAAGGTGATCGCATGGCGAATGAAACTCGCAATAGGCACCCACACAAATCCGTCATCTAGACCAGATTGATCGCAACCTACTGAACGGAGAAAGCTAAAGGTGAACATATATATATATATATATATATATATATATATATATATATATATATATATATATATATATATACATAACCGATAATCTAGATTCTAGGCGCACACAGCACAGGCTAGCTATATTTTTTTTCAATTAGAAGGTCCAAGAGTATCGCGTCGGGACCAGGCGTGCCCGCTGACCCGTAGCCCGGATCTGGGTCAATCGGAACACTGCACACATGGCTGCGAGCGCACACACACCTAAACTATTAATTAACAATTGTGAATTTGAATTTGATTGTATGCCAGTTATTTTGTAATATACTCGTAGGTACCTATTGAAGTGTTTAGATATACTTTATTTTTAGCAGTGGAGTTTTTGTTATTTTTCCATAGTTGATGGCTTCGTACGGTTAGCACATAGTGTGTTACTTGATGATGATGATTGATGATAGTGATGAGTAGTGATAAATGATATACGTCCCCACCCTTTGAGTATCAGTAAAGATGTGGGGCTTTACTGAGACCTCACGCGCGGACTTCTTAAAATAATTTCAAAAGTGACGTTGCACTGTTTTCTTTCATTTGCCAACACTCATGCACGAATCCACCATTGTTTTACATTAATATTCGATATAACACAAATTATAGAAAATAAATCAAAACTGCAGGCATGACTCTTCACTTTACCGCCAAGAAGTCAGCTGTAGGGGTTTTAAGTTTTTTTTTGTTATTTTTACACAACACAAGTATTTATGTATGTATGTTTGCAACGAGGAATCGCTTCGCCTTAATTTAACCTAATAGTGAGTGACAATAAGGCCGTAGATGAAAGCGTCCTCCACCCGCATTTCAAAACAACTGTGGAAGTAGCTATCTTATCTCTAACTGACGGAACACAACTATGTTGACATGAAATGACATTGTTGTTTATGTGATATACTTAGATAATAAGGTGGGAGTTACTTAGGTGGACTTAGAATAAGTTATTCTATCAAAATAACCAAGCAACGCAAATCGAATACGCAATATCGAATTTAAAATACGATATTGCGTAATCAACATTAAATGGTTAATTGATAGTTTAAATGCTTTGACTTTACAGTGTTATATTTTTTTAATAGAAGATTAGGCAAATGAATCTGCTCTGATTGATGTACTTATCAGAAGCAGTGCCCAGATCCGAGGACAGCTATAGTAGAGCAGGATGGCAAATACCTCACCTTGTCTACCAGCAAGTTGCTTCAACACCTCGTTTAAAGGATCCCATATTGTAGGAAAGAGAAAATACGTGTCATCCATCACTATCAGCTCATTTTTTATATCCCTACCGCTGGGGCACCAGCCTTCCCTATGGATGGATAGAGAGAACGGGCCATAAACCACCACGCGGGCCCAGTGCGGATTGGTGGTTGTTAACGACTGCTTATGCAGCCGGGACCAACGGCTTTACGTGCCTTCCGAAGCACGGAGAAGCTCGAGATGATAAATATTTGGTCACCCATCCGATGACCGGCCTTTGCGAAAGTTGCTTAACCTCAGCACTCGCAGACTGGGCGCGTTAACGACTGCGCCATCAAGCTCCTCTGCGTTATGTGCGCCATTTTTTGGTAGTAATATATTCATCACTGGTTTTCAACATTATTTCAAATATATGAGATTTAATTGATGGCGACATCTATTAAGCTAATCAGCTAAAAAGTTAAATGAAACACTTTATACATTCTCATCGAAACGACACAATAAACGCGGCTAACTTCTTTTCTTATCGCATTCGGTGCAATCAATGCGAATGCACAGATTACGCTCGGCTCCAGCGCAACCTCACAGTTATCAAGCGAGAAATGCAATTACGGTCACGTCGACACATTTCGATATGGGCTTACAATCTTATTGTAGGCAAAGGAAATAGAGAAAAGTACGGTATCCATGTGTTTTATACCACTTACTAGCAGGGCCGTATTTACCCTATTGGAGGCCCTGGGAGCTTACGGATAATGGAGTCCTTATGCTACGCAAGATTTTAGTAAAACAGGCAATAGGTTAATAAGTATAATAAATCTAGAGATTTGCTTATCTACTTTATAGTAGCTTATGCAAAACTCTAGATTTATTCATCTGGCATTTTTTTTTATTTGCAGTCACATAGAGTTGCCAGTGTTAGGCCCCTGGTTTATTTGATTAAAAAGCAAAAAAAGTTAATAAATTAGTAATTCTTTGTTTCGCAAAACAAATATATTTATCGGTAATATCGATTATCGGTTAGTGATCTGGCAAGAAAAAGGGGGCCCCATCGATTGCGGGCCCTGGGCACTTGCCCAGAGTGCCCAATGGTAAAGAAGGGCCTGCTTACTAGCTGTTCCCCGACCCACCGCGTCGCATCACGTCTCCCGACGCGCTAGTACTTCGTGTTCGCTTAGCGTTTTTTCTGACTTTTTTAAAGCCTTTGTAAAATATAGGCTATCAAATGCAAAAATATTTTTTCAAATCCGACAGGTAGTTCAGAGATCAGCGCGTTCAAACAAAAAACAAACTCTTCAGCATTATTATATAGATAGATATAGCAAAAAGATGTGGCAAAAGAGCATACGGTCTGTCTATTGGGTCGCCTAGGCACAGAAGACAGACAAATGGGTATTGTCTTGCGCATTGCCGATTTAGTAAAAAAACCTTATGACCTCTTTCAACACGATATTCGAGTCTCATTATAAGAAAAAGAAACTCCTTGAGCCGAATAGCTCTATGAATAACTTATTTTACCCAATTTAGAATGAGAACTCCGCCATTGCCGGTCCCAAGCCCGGATGCAAAAGGAGGAGGGTTGGGCAGGAGGGACCACGCACCTACCGTAAAAGGTCAACGCCGAGTCTCGGGCGGCGGTAAATAACCTGACTACACCATGTCCAACCAGAGCACATGAAGCGGTAACCAGTGACCGTAAGGACTAAATACCCTTGTAATACTGACGCAGAAGGACGTGGGAACCCACTGCGTTATTTTCCCAAGAAAACCCCCTCATCATGGTAAAGAATAATATAGAGTGCGATTTGTTGGACGACCCGACTAACGCTCGGCGCCATTCAGTAACCGGGCTGGGTGGTGTGAAATTGGCTACCGATGATCCCGTAACAGGGGAAAAACTTACTGGCAGCAAGTTGCCAAATAACCAAAAGACCTCGATACGAACAACGCAGCGCATTGGTGCCTGGAACGTGCGAGGTTTACTTAAGCCAGGCAAGCTCACCATCGTTGAAACCGAAATGAAGAACCATAACATCAGTGTGTTGGGAATAAGTGAGACGCATATGCAAAACAATGGCCATTTCAAAACCGCACTCGGCAGCACACTATATTTCTCAGGTGCAGAAGATTCAAGCCGGCATGGAGTGGGAATTTTGCTACCTGCCAGAATGAATAAGTATGTCCTTGGTTACAACCCAGTGTCGGAGCGTATCATTACAATGAAACTAAACACCAAGCCTTGCACTTTGAACATTGTTCAAATATACGCTCCTACAGCACAAGCCACGGACCACGACATCGATACGTTTTATGGAAAACTGGAAGAGACGCTTGATTCCATTCCAAACAGGGAAATCACCATGGTACTTGGAGACTGGAACGCCAAAATCGGTAAAACTGTAACAGACGACCACCTAAGAGAAACAGTCGGTAAATTTGGTATCGGAGATAGAAACGAGCGCGGTGAGCGGCTTCTTGACTTCTGTGTAAATAGAAAATTCTCAATCCTAAATACGTGCTTCCAACATCACCCAAGACGGCTGTACACGTGGAAGTCTCCAGGCGATCGATTCAGAAACCAAATCGACTATATCCTTATATCCTCGCGTTGGAGGTCTTCAGTCTCTAATGTAAAAACCTTCCCTGGTGCTGAATGCGGGTCTGATCATAACCTGCTGGTGTCAAAATTTGCACTCCGTTTAAAGGCTCCTTTCAAGCATCTTCCATCTAATCCTAGACGTCTTGACCTGGCTGAAAGACCAGCTTTCCAAACCGCCGTTGAAAATAAGCTTCTTGAATCAACTACTGCGTTTCCTGATGCCAACGCTGAATGGGAACACCTAAAGGGCACAATTACTGAGGTTCTGGTTGCCGTACATAAACCAATAAAAAGCGACAGAAAAAATACCGCCTGGATATCAGATCACACTTGGGAACTTGTGAAACGCAGAAAAGAAGTGAAGATCAAAGGCTTGCAAAATTCCGAGGTCAGGGAGGAATATTCAGAACTTTGTAGGGCCATCAACAAGTGCTGTCGAGAGGACAAAAATAAATTCATTGAGGATATCTGCAGCGACATTGAACGTCATTCAATAAAGTTCCAAACTGCAGACCTTTTTAAGAAAGTTCGTTTATTATCGAAGAAATTCAAACCTAAGACTTGGGTCATTGAAGACAGCAACGGCCACCTGATCCACGAGATTGAAGGAATAGCTGAAGTCTGGCGGAATTACTGCGAACAGCTATACAAGGATTCTGTGGGCTTACAATCCCCCCGACTCGACTGGAGCCACTTTACCCTTGAACCCGCCATCCTACGGTCTGAAGTAACAGCTGCATTAGACGCTCTCAAGTTGAGGAAAGCCCCGGGCCCGGATAACATAACTGCGGAACTCTTAAAGGCTCTAGGGGACCTGGGTATCAACGCCATACATTCCATCTGCTGCAAAGTTTGGTGCAGTGGCGAGTGGCCAAATGACTGGGCTGAATCTATCATCCTGCCTCTTCACAAAAAGGGATCACCGAAACTATGCGACAATTACCGTACATTAGCCTTAATTTCTCATGCTAGCAAAATACTGCTTCATATTATTAACAATCGCATCCGACATTACTTGGATTGGCAAATACCGCAGGAGCAGGCGGGATTTGTAAAAGGCAGAGGTACGCGTGAACAAATTTTAAACGTCAGGCAGGTTGTAGAAAAGGCCTACGAATACAACACTCCCGTCATTATGTGTTTCGTAGACTACAGTAAGGCGTTTGATTGTGTCAACTGGGGAAGCTTGTGGTCGGTACTTACAGAGCTTGGAGTCCCCAACCACCTTACTGCACTTCTTAAAAGTTTGTACGTAAGGAGTCAGGGAGTGGTCAAGGTGGCGGGAATCACCTCCAATTCTTTTAAATTTGAAAAAGGCGTTCGGCAGGGCTGTATTTTGTCTCCCATTCTGTTTAATGCATACGGAGAATACATCATGAGGCGAACTTGCGACGACTGGGATGGAGGAGTGTGCATTGGTGGAATGAAAATCACTAACCTCCGCTATGCCGATGACACAACTCTCTTAGCCGCAACTGAGGCTGAAATGGTATCTCTACTGAGCAGGATGGAAACTGTAAGCAACGAGCTTGGTCTATTTGTAAACAGATCCAAGACAAAAATTATGGTGGTGGACCGTGCGAAAAAGCTTGATCTCAGCGGAACCTTACAATTGGAAGTCGTTGATAACTTTACTTACCTGGGATCAAGCATCAGCAACAATGGTTCTTGCGAGGCTGAAATTCGACGGCGTATAGGAATGGCTAGGAATGCTATGTCCCAGCTCCACAAGACTTGGAAAGACCGTAACGTTTCGTTAGGGACCAAAGTGAGACTGGTGCGCACTCTCGTGTTCTCCATTTTCTTATACGGTGCTGAGACATGGACACTGAAAGCAGCCGATCGTAACCGCATTGATGCATTTGAAATGTGGTGCTGGAGGAGAATGCTGCGGATACCCTGGGCGGCTCATCGGACCAACGTGTCGATTCTCAAGCAACTGAAGATCAAATCGAGGCTCTCATCCATTTGCCTCTTAAGAGTCTTGGAGTACTTCGGTCACATTGCCAGGAGAAGTGGTGACAATTTAGAGAAATTAATTGTCACCGGCAAAATAGAAGGAAGAAGAGCTCGTGGTCGCAGCCCGATGCGTTGGTCCGATCAAATCCGTACCGCATTGGACACCTCTGTGCATGATGCTCTGCACGTCGCCGGCAACCGGTCGAGATGGCGCTCTATCATTAAGCGTCATATACATGGTGAAGGAGGTCACGACCCTCAGCAATGAGGATAACGATGCACGGAGGAGGAGAATGAGAATAAAGAAATAAGTAATTAGCAGAGTAGAAAAACGGGAGTCCCACCCGTAAAAGAGTAAAAGATGATGAATGGATGTAAAGTATGAAGAATAAAAGTGCGAGAGGAATAAATGCGAGAACTGGTATGAATGAGAATAGAAATAATAAAGTCTCCGATAATGTTGGAGGAGAATAGAATAAAAAAAAAAAAGAAGATATTCTATAGATATTAAGATATATATATATATATATATTATATAGATATTAAGATATATATAGTCTGCAAATATCTCGACAGGGAAGATCATACCAAAATATACTGTGAAGCGTAACAAAAGAGATGGTGGTAGATGCTCGGGTTGAATATGAGAAATGGTGGTTCAATGTCCATAGCTCTGAGTGCCTAGTGTGAGTTTTGTTTACTACCCGTATTCATTCGATTACGTTTCATCATCATCATCATCATCATCAGCTTATTTTTTTATAAAACGAAAATTAATATGACATTGAAGCAGCGCCTCCTAGCGACATACTAGAAGAGTTAAGAGTTTAGTTAAAGTGTTCACTATAACGTGATCGAATGGCCAATGAAACTCGCACTAGTCACCCTGTTATAGTTACTCTGACTTCAACCCATTCCATAAGAATAATTAACTACTAGAACGGAAACTCCCGCTCATATGAGAGTACCTGTTACAACAGTATGCCAGTAGGGCTGTCACGGCCGGAGTCACCGCACGCGCGTTTGCCTGTTTGTGCGTTCCGTACGATTTTGGAATGGATGGAATGGATGCCGTTTTCCAAGACCATTTTGGGGTTTAGTTCTCAGACTATACCAAAGCTGACCCAACGCTGAATAAACTTACTTAATATTTTTACGACTTTTACGTGAGCTTGTATCTCACCATCATCATCATCATCATCAGCTCATTTTATGTCCCCACTGCTGGGGCACGAGCCTTCCCTATGGATGGATAGAGAGAACGGGCCCTAAACCACCACGCGGGCCCAGTGCGGATTGGTGGTTGTTAACGACTGCTAATGCAGCCGGGACCAATGGCTTTACGTGCCTTCCGAAGCCTGTATCTGTGTTATTATTATTTATTCTTATGCCTACGTAAGTAATACTTACTTAAATGGCTTCATTTGATATGGTACTTACTATAACTTATTATTAATAAGCATCTATGTAGGTAGGTACGTAACATAATAAATTACAATCTCATATTTGTAAAACTAGAATAAAATAATGATTTCAAAGTAAAGAAAAACTTATATTTTAGCAATATTATTTTAAGACGTAAGCAATATTCAACAGTACCTAATATAAGCAACCCTGGCCACGCGCCTGGACGACAGAGGGGCGTCACGACGTGAAGGGGGAAGTAGGTATATAAATGGTGGCGTTTGGGGTTCTGTCATAGAAGATTCCGTTCTAGTTGTTATTTATTCTTATGCCCATACCTAACACAGGGGTATTTGCTTTCTGGGTGGTTTAACAGGACTATGTCAATTATTCAATGTGTTAACAGTAACTGATTGATTTACTTATTTAAAATTCGTTATAATTATTAACTTAGGCTTAGCCTGTTCAGCCAACACGCTTAATGCTAAGTATAGAAACTAAACTAATTGTAACAAAAATTGGTAAATAAAAATAAATATAAATGCACATTGCAAAAATATAGCCAAACATAAAAAACAATAACAGCAACATTGAGAAACTTATTCTATAGATGAGATAAGTACATCCTGCATTTATCTATGCGTCTAGGCAATTTGTCTGCGCATATATAAGCAACTAGAAAATGGGACACACCATCCGGACCCGCAGCAAATAATGGTTTAAGTCGCTTGACTGCACGTCGCAAATCTAATGCTGTTACAGATGCAGTAGAGACCCGGTCAGCGTTAATAATATTATTTACATAAAATTCACAGATTTCAGCAAGAATCGGAGCATTGAAAATGAATACAACAATTTACGAAAAAAAAAACCATTTTGATTTAAATAACACAATTCCAACTTGAATGCACTTCTCGCCTGCATCCGCATCTTTTAACACCATGACGATCGGTCAATAATCAAATAAGCTACATCAAATTTAAGTTTTTCTACAATACCAAATCTAAAGGGACCACCTACAGGTCACAATTATTAACCGATTTTCAAAATTTTTTCGCCATTTTGTAGCTAAACTAACACCCTAGGAGCCTTTTTTAATTTTTTCTTAAGTCGGTTTTTTTTTTTAAATATTTACTATTTAGTATACAAGCACCCACCAAAAACCCGATTATTTACATTTTTCAAAATTCCAAACAAAGTTTCCAGCCGATTTTCAAAATTCAAACGCTAACGTGTCTCGATAAATTCCTCAACTTTAAGTACTATTTCCTTCTCGATTCTCTCAAAATCATTGGAGCTATGGCCAAAAATACCTCCCAGGCGATTTGCATCTGATAACCATTTTCAATGGTAAAAAGAGACCTTTAGGTTAGACCTTGACAATAAGATCATTCTACAACCTCAGAACGTTCGCGGTAGAAGTTCATCCATGTGTAGGTATGTACTACAAAGCGCAGCGACACTAAAAAAATATTGTATTTGTAGATAGAACTCATTTGTTTGTATTGAATAATACATCATCGGTACATTAAATTCGTATTAGATACATTAAAGTTTTAGTAGATAAGTATGCAGCTTTTTTATCATTTGTTTTGTTTGAGAAAACACAAGTCTACCCCGGATGTTGGATAGGTATAGAGAGAACGTACAATAACATAAGACAAAAGATAGAGTTGTTTTCTAATTTATCAGTTTTATTGCAAACAACTGGTGTGACGTATAATGTACATACTTATTATTCTATAGCGTAGCAGATAATCGCAGCGCGTATCGTATCTGCGTGTTTAATTACAAGCACATGAATGAGAATGGTCTTGTCAATACAGAACTTTAGTTACGTCGATTTTGCGCGGTTTTCAGAACAATGTACAAAATATGGGTCGTATTGATTGTAGATTTTTGAACTGTAATTTAAGATAACTAATATAGGGTAGGTGGCACCAGTATTCGACAAGAACCAGTGATCTAGATTTTGTATATTGTTTTCTAAAGTTTACGCGAACACTACACATTTAAATGAAACAACTTTTACGGATCTACTCGCGTTTATTTTATTTTACACATTATTTAATGTTTATCCTGACGTTTCGAATCCTTTGCAGGGTCCGTGGTCACAGGGAGACCATTTATGTATGTATGTAACCATTCAAAATAGGGGTCAGAAATCGATTTTAGTCTGTAGCGATAGCTGCATCCTAGCTGTGATCTCGTAAAATTTCATTGAAAATCTATGTTGGTTTTTGGCGGTGAAAACTGTGTCGAACATTGAGATAAAATTTAGACAGTAGTTTGAATGTATGACGTAAACAGCCACTAAGAAAGGATTTTCCGAAAATTATACCCTAAAGGGGTCAAACAGGTGGCGAAAGTTTGTATGAAAGTTCGTCAGTTTTGAAGTAAAATACATAAAATTTGGTATACGGCTTTTCAAAAAGAAATCAAGAATGACATGTCTCAGGATTTTTCTTTTTTTTTTCTTAAATCCTTTTAAGAAAAAAAAGATAAATCCTTACTCCTGTAAAAGAAAGGATGAAAGTTTTTTTGGGCAAATCGTTATTTTTAAATAAAAAATAAAAAAAGTATTATTCGATTTTTCAATAAAAATAAAGAATGACGTGTTTTAGCATTTTTCGAAAAACATAGGAGTGGAAAGTTTAAATGGAAATCTGTCATTTTAAAAGTTAAATCCTTAAAAAATATTAAATTGTGCACTTATTGAGCATATAAATATATGTACTCGTACCTACAACTATATCATTTTGCAAAATTTATAATTTTTTTTAAACTTACAAAAACAAACGTGTAAATTGAAAGAGCCCTAAGCATTTACCTATGATTGATTTTACACATGAAAAAAACAATAATCTTTTGAAAAGTTACAAAAAATACAAGTAATCGACTTCGGATTGTATCATTATTTTTAATTTACTTATTGAGATAACACCAGGCGAAAAAGTTACATAATTAATGACACGCCCATAGATAAAAAACCCTTTTAAATAGAAAACAGGTCTTCCTACCCTAGGAGGCAGTCATACTTTAATTCTAAGCTCTGTTTTTTTGTAACGTTATATTACTGTTGTATAACTGTATGATGTTGTTGAACAATAAATGTATTATTATTATTAATAATAATGATGATATGTAGAGCCGAAGGTTTTTAGTTATGGCAGCGATATATAGGTACATGGGATTAACCTTGCCCCGTTGCGTTGTGTACTTGATTGTAGCTTGCAACATCTAGGCTTCACTGCAAACACGATGCACTTTAACTGTCTATACATGTGGATAGAATCGCGCTATCTACATAATATACCTATGTAAATACAACAAGAATCCATAGTATAACTAATATACCTACTATGAGAACGTAAAACCTTTAAAAATTGAGTTACCTGGTAGATACCATTATTTTTTTCATAGCTGTGAGCGATATGTATCAGAAACTCTATTACAGAGTAAATTATTGTTCAAATTATTAAAGATTATTGCTCCCATTCTATAGTTGTGTACATGTATGTCAGCCAAATGTCTAAATGAGCCATTTTGTTGAAGAGCTAGCTCGTGCATTAAACTTCATTAAATTAAATGGCCGAAGTCGGTAAGCCAAACAGTTAATTTCAATGTTTTGTTGGAGGATGAGAATGTGAACACCGTTAAATAGGCTAGCTGTCAAATTAAAGGGCTGATTTATCTACTTAACGATTAATGTTAGGCATCTGATAGATATAGAGAGGAGCTCGATGGCGCTTTGGTAACGCACTTGGTCTGCGACTGCTAAGGTTTAACAACTTTTGCAAAGGCCGGTCATCGGGTGGGTGACCAAAAATTTATCATCTCGAGATCCTCCGTGCTTTTCGAAGCACGTAAAGCCGCTGCTTTTAGCTACATTAGCAGTCGTTAACAAACACAATCTGCACTGGGCCCGCGTGGTGGTTTAAGGGCCGTTCTAGCTACCTATCTATGCATCCATAGGGAAGGCTCGTGCTCCAGCAGTTGGAACATCATATTAGCTGGTGAATGTAAATGTGAAAATAAATCTGATAGAACAAGATGATCTTACTGTTGCAGACTCCTTCAAAAACCTTTTTAATACTTTTTAAGTTCTTATTTTTATACTTTTTTGAATATTGACATTTTTATAGATTTTTGCTTTTGTCTTTGGTTTTTTTAGCTGTCTTCGGTTGTGATTGGTATCGTGTGTGTAAAGTTAATATAATATAGAAAAATCCCACTTATTTCCTGTTTTGACGGCTTGAGGTTGACGGCCTCCAAATAAATCTGTTTATTGGTTTATGGTTCTAAAACAAAACCAAAACGTGGTCAAACGATTTAAACTAGGCGAAGTGAAGAGTTAAGCTCAGTTGTTTTTTTCTTTGTCTTTTACGGAGCTTGACGGCGCGGCGCCGCCGGCGTATGGCTATAGCGTGCATTTGTTTGTAATTAACTGATCCGAAATAATTATAATTATAGTGTTTTTTATAATCCTGTAAGTTGAACCATTTTTGGAATACATGGGTTGAAGGTAAAAAAATATATCTAGACTAATATTATAAAGCTGAAGAGTTTGTTTGTTTGTTTGGTTGAACGCGCTAATCTCAGGAACTACTGGTTCAAAATTAAAAAAAAAATTGTTGAATAGTCCATTTATTAAGGAAGGCTATAGGCTATATTACATCACGCTATGACTAATAGAAGTGGAGCAGCAATGAAAAATGTTGCAAAAACGGGAAATAACGCTGGTGAAACCGCGGGGCACAGCTAGTAATTTTACATGCAGTACCGTGGTACTGTTAGACCTACTGCTATTTATCTAGTAACATTTATGTGGTGGACTGTATTTTTGTTCAATTAAACTCTTCTTCGATGTATTTAGTGTCTTCTTTATTTCCCAGGTTACAATTGAATACTGAACGTTGAACATGATTCTCATACAAAACTGCGCTACTTATATCCGATTTGGACGTATGGCAACTAGCGACGCGTTGACATAGTTGATATTGCGACTATTACCAATCCCATACTAACTAGACAAACAAATTAAGTGAACTTTAACGTGATTGGCTAATTCATGTTTAGACGTGTTTCGACAAGATCAAACCTAACTTTAACAAATCGTACTTAGCGCTTTACATGTACTTATTACTACATTAAGTTTACAAACAAAATAATAACAAAATAATCAAATTCCCTTATGCTACGTATGTCTAAACTAATAAAACTCGGCGTCCTCAACATCCTCCCCCCGGCGCAGCTTGCGAAGCCTCTTCTACCGGGAGCACGACGAGTTTGCTGACTGGCCTCTTGAAGACTCCTGTCTTTGTCTTCACATCTGCTATCCGGATGCCGCCGTCTGGTCCTGGGTAGGTGCCTTCCACGATGCCCATAGGCCATACGTTTCGTGGTAGCGTGTTATCGGCCACTATTACGACGTCTCCAACTTGTAAGGGTCGCCGTCCGTTGTCTCGTGGCTCGCCTCGCGGTATCAGTGAAGGCAGATACTCGCGTAGCCAGCGTCGCCAAAAGTGGTCGGCTAACGCTTGGCTGGCTCTCCATGTTCTTCGGTCCGCTTCGTCACAGGGTCCCGTCGTAGGCAGTCCATTTGATGATCCCAACAGAAAATGGTTGGGGGTGAGCGCCTCTGGATCGTGGGCACTCACACTGACGTGGGTCAGCGGTCGGGCGTTGATAGAGAACTCTGCTTCGGTCAATAGCGTTCTCAGAACCTCTTCGGCGGGTGCCTTTTCTCGCAGCGTAGCGGTGAGTGCGACTTTTACTGAGCGCACCAACCTTTCCCAGGCGCCGCCTTGATTTGGCGCTCCGGGCGCTATGTAACGCCACTCCATGCGGTGTAGGTACCCCTCTTCTTTTAATATGGGTGCCCACTCGGTGTACGCTGCTCGTAGCTCTTGATCGGATCCACGAAAGTTCGTAGCGTTGTCGGAGTACATAAGCTTTGGCCATCCTCTTCTTGCCGCCATCCGTCGTAGTGCCATCACTGCAGAGTCTGTGGTGAGTGATGAGACGAGCTCGATGTGCACGGCGCGTGACGTGAGGCACGTAAACAGTGCGCCCCATCTTTTCTCTCGCCGGCGTCCGATCTTCACCATCATTGGCCCAAAGTAATCCACCCCGCAGTTAGTGAACGGGCGATGGAAAGGGTCAAGGCGAGCGCGTGGCAAATCTCCAGTGGCCGGTGCTCTCGGTCTGGCTTTTCGTACCCGACAGAGTGCGCATTCCTTTTCTATAGCGCGTACTGTGGGTCTCAAATGTATTATCCAGTAGCGTTGTCGCAGGTCGTTAGTTACGCGTTCTCTGTTTGCGTGACCCGCGCCGCAGTGTTCTTTCAGAACGATCAGTCTTGTGATGCGGTGCCGTCCGTCCATAATGATTGGCGTCTTCATATTGTCGGGCGCGGTAGCAGCTTGAATGCGGCCGCGTACTCTTAAGATGCCATCTTCTAACACCGGGTCGAGCTGAAAGAGGCGACTTCCTCTAGTGATTGGTTGAGCAGTCTTTATCTTCTTCATCTCATTAGGGAAGCTATCTTCTTGTGCTTGCTTGATGAGCTCTTGTTCCGCTCGTTCTATATGCCGGTATTCCAATCCGGTGGTCCTGTGTCGACATATGTCAATAAACGCCAACACTCGCGCAGTCGCTCGTACTAACGTTTCATACTTAGAGAAGCGAGTCGGGTCCGGTATCCAGCTATCCCGTCTTGGTTCCACTTCTGTCGTGTGTAGAACTTCTTGCTCTTCATCTTGGTTGTCGTCTATGCGTTCGAGGGGCCATTCATCTTCACGTTGATATAAGAAGCGAGGTCCCTGAAACCATCGATCGCTCGTACTTATACGACCGTTGGTCATTCTCGTGGCGTCGTCCGCTACGTTCTCTGTTGTTGGTAGCCATCGCCATTCTTCTTTATGGGTGAGTTCCGCCAGTTCGCCGAGTCGATGCGCCACGAATGGTGTGTAGCGTCGAGCGTCGTTGCGCACCCAATGAACTACTGTAGTGGAGTCAGTCCAGTACACGGTTCTTGTTATTGTACTTCTGTGTTCCTTCTTGATTTGATCAGCAAGTCGCGCTCCGATGATTGCTGCTTGTAGCTCCAACCGTGGTATTGTTTGTGTGCGTTGTGGTGCCACTTTAGCTTTGGCGGCCACTAGCACGACTTTAACTTCGCCGTTGCTGTAGACGATTCTCCAATAGGCCACGGTTGCGTAGGCTTGTTCGCTTGCGTCGCATAGTACGTGTAGCTCCATTTGTTCGTAGGTTCCCGGCGAGTAGCATCTTGGAATTTGCAGGCTTGCAATTTCTTCGAGCTGCGATAACCACGCCGTGAATAGCTCTTGTGCTTCTGCCGGTACAGGTTCGTCCCACGATGTCTTCAGTCGCCATAGACTTTGCAAAATTATCTTCGCTCTGATGGTGAAGTGACTCAGTAGGCCCAGCGGATCGTATATAGACATGACCGCGCTGAGAGCCTCTCTCTTCGTTGGTGCACGCTGCCGACTTCGAACTTCCACTGGAACTCTGTTCATTGAAGTGTTGAATCCCAGTTCGTCTTTTTCAGCGTTCCACATCAGACCGAGGATCTTACTCTCTTGCTGATCTCCCCCCAGTCGCATAGGTGAGGTGGCGTATAGTTCCGTGGGCACGTCACGCAATGCTTCGGTGTCGCTTGCGCTCCATTGTCTCAAAGTGAATCCCGCCGCTGCATGTACCTTCCTTGTTTCATTTATTGCAGCCCGAGCTTCTTGCTTTGTTTCATAGCTGGCAACGAAATCATCCATGTAGTGATTTTTTGTTATTGCTTCTAATGCCCGTGGATACTCTTCGGCGTGCCGCTCTGCGTTGTGGTTGCGAACGAAGTGCGCCATAAATGGAGAGCTTGCTGCGCCGAATATCATACTGGTCATCTTGTAATGTCGAGGTGGACTTGTGCGATCTCCCCCTCGCCATAAGAACTGTTGGGCCGGTTGATCTTCAACACGTATCTTGACCCGTAGGAACATTTCTTGAATATCTGCTGTGACGGCGATGGCTTTCTCCCGGAAGCGAAATAGTATTCCGGGCAGCGATAGCAGCAGATCAGGGCCCTCCAGCAGCAGGTCATTGAGGCTCACGCCGTTACATCGTGCCGCCGCGTCGAACACTAGCCGTTGTTTGCCTGGCTTGTTAGGGTTGTATACGGCGAAGTGTGGTAGAAACCAGCAGTGGGCGCTGTTCATCTCCGATCCGTCGCATGGCTCCGCGTACCCCTTCTTAAGAAGATTTTCTATTTGAGCAGTGTATTCGACAGCGAATTCTGGCGAGGCGTCCATCTTCTTCTCAATGTTCTGTAATCTTCGTAGTGCCGCGTGGTAGCTTGGTGGCGTGGTGACCTTGTCTTGTCGCCATGGTAAGCCAACTTCATAGCCGTCATCAATTTTCTTAATTGTGTTCTGTACTATCTTCATTGCGCGCTGGTCCGCCTCACTGATTCGTGGTTCCCGTGCGACGCCCAGTGCTTCTATCTTGAAGTGAAACTCCACTAGATCATGAAGCTGTTTGTCGTGCCGCTCTCTTGCATCGCTGTGCCGATCGGGCTCGTAGAGATGAAGCACGTTGTCATTCTTCATAATCATGTTGCGTGGTACGGTTCCGTGCACCACCCAGCCGAGTTGCGTCTTTGAGGCAGCCGGTTCGTTGGGGCCACCGATTCTCAGTTCCCTGGAGACAATACTTTCCCAGTGATCGGTTCCCACCAAAAGGCCTGGACGCGCTCTCTCGTAACATATTTCTTCTTGCTTCAGATCTTGAAGGTGCTTATGTTGCAATAATTCTTCTGGAATTGATTGTTGATGCAACTTTAAATTCTTCATTGTTCTCGCTTTCAATTGGTATGCGTGATCTTCCTGCTTGCCGCGAACTTGCACGGTGACGAGCTTGCTGTTGTTCTGTATTTGCCTCATATTGACGCCATGGAGATGTAGCGGATGTGCAGGTCCTTCCGCACCGACTTGTTTGGCCAGATCCTCGTCGATTAGAGTGATTGTAGCCCCTTCATCCAGCAGCGCGAAAGTGTTCACCTCCCCCCGTGGTCCACCGATGACAACAGGGCACATCTTCAGAAGAACGGCACGTGGTCCGGCAGCTTTGGTGGTAGCTACCGACAACACGGCCTCGTTGCTCGTTGTTGCTTGTTCTTGTGTTGCGGTTGCGGGCTTCTCTTCTTTTTCATAATGAAGCGACGAATGGTGTGGACGTTTGCATTGTCTCACGCCGCATGGCTTGGCGCGACAGCTGCTCCGCCGGTGCTTGTGATGAGCGCACTTGAAACATACTTGCTTTTCTTTTAAAAAGTCCCATCGCTGTTCAGTCGTCATCTCTTTATACTTCGGGCATTGATGTAGTATGTGCGCTTGACCGCAGCTCAGGCACGAATCTTGCACTTCTTCCACGTTGTACACGTTGTTAGCCTTCTTCCTTGACATTGCAATTGCTGCAGCAGGTCGAACTTCTCTTCTTATGTTCGTTGCATTCGTTGATGGAGGAGCGTATGTGTATCGCAACGCTCGGTCCGCCTCTCGCATTAAGAATCGCGAAAGCATCACGATCTCTGGTTCCGCCGTCCCTTCATTTTCGTAAGCGTAGTCACACCAACGTGATCGGATGTGCGGGCTCAGCTTATCCAGCACCTCTCTTGCCAGTAGAGGATTGTAGAGGTACCCCCGACGATCGATTGTCTTCAATACGCAGATGGTGTTTTGTAACCGCACGGCGAACTGATTGAGGTCAGTGGCTGATGATGATGGTTTCGGCGTCTTCCTTAACTCTTCCATGGCTCGATCGATGATAACTTCAGGTCGTCCGAAGCATTGTTCTAATGTTCTCATAATGACGTTCGGATTGGTGGCCGTATGTAGCAGTGCTGACACGACGTCTCTAGCTTCTCCCTTAAGGCAGCTTCTCAACCGTTGTACGTTCTCAGCGTCGGATATGTTGTACATTCTTGTGCTATCTTGCATCGCCGCTTTGAATGGTAGCCACTCGTTGATAGCCCCGGAGAAAATAGGTAGGTCCATACTTCGTGTTCTAGGCCGCACCATCTTCTCTAAAGTTTCTGCCAGTCGATCGATTCCGCTCCTTGTTCGTGATGGGGTATATGATGTTGTTTCTCTAGGTGTTTCGAAGCGTAGTTGTCGAACATCTTCTTTTTGGTTGCCTTGCACTTGTAGCCATTCATCAACTCGCTGGCGCTCTTCCTCCTTTGAGACGCGTCGAACCGGTTCATCGTGGACGCTATCGTCATCCTCTTGAATGGCCGATACTTCGGCGGCAAACCTCTTCTTTATTAAATCGGCTTCCAGTTCCAATTCCTTTCTTCTTATGGACGCTAGCTTCTCAGCGGCTTCTAATTCCGCCAGTCGCATTCTCGTAGTAGCGCTTGCCGTAGATCGATGCGAGCGCACAGAACGCGTCGGTGACGGGACGCGACGCCGTTCCTTTTCTTCCATACTGGGACCAGCCTTATGAACCATGGTGCCCCCTGGATTCGCCTTGCTTTGCCCCTGGTCTACATGTCTCGACGCAGGTGAAGCAGGTGCTTCCAGTGAGAGTCGCCGTATTCGCTCAATTTCAACGCGTTGCATCTCTTGACGCCTTTGCTCTTCCAGCTCCGCTATATCACCTTGACTTCTTGTGACAACCATTGCGATCGGCTAATGGCAACGAAGATTGTAGCTAGACGTCTTGATAGCAGCTCCAAACGTTGATAAAATATTCAGTACCGTAGACGACGAAGGCTTGAATATTTTCTCTTGAATATTTTCTTTCTTCAAAATATTCCTTGAGATCCGGCTTCTCGATGGACCATAATGTGGTGGACTGTATTTTTGTTCAATTAAACTCTTCTTCGATGTATTTAGTGTCTTCTTTATTTCCCAGGTTACAATTGAATACTGAACGTTGAACATGATTCTCATACAAAACTGCGCTACTTATATCCGATTTGGACGTATGGCAACTAGCGACGCGTTGACATAGTTGATATTGCGACTATTACCAATCCCATACTAACTAGACAAACAAATTAAGTGAACTTTAACGTGATTGGCTAATTCATGTTTAGACGTGTTTCGACAAGATCAAACCTAACTTTAACAAATCGTACTTAGCGCTTTACATGTACTTATTACTACATTAAGTTTACAAACAAAATAATAACAAAATAATCAAATTCCCTTATGCTACGTATGTCTAAACTAATAAAACTCGGCGTCCTCAACAATTTATAATAGCCTAAGGTAAAGCAGATTTTTGCCTATAAATAATATTACGCTCTATAATTTTACAGATCATTAAAAACGGGTTTATCTGTCACATTTTCAATCATACACACGTGTGCGCCTGTGTTACCCGACACCTGATAGCTTGGTCGGGTGAAGGTATGTTAGTAAATAACTACTAACTAACTAATAAAACCAATTTACATAATAAAGCAAGCGAGGACACAGCATAGTTGCATGGGAGGTTGTTGTATTATAAGTCAGTGGTTTTGTATGAGAGACATAATTTTATTTAGTCATATATTTTTTTCTAAATAAAAGTTACTTACTAATTATGCGATGACCATCATCTTACTCTGTGACCACAGATCCTATAAAGGGCTCGAAATGACAGAATACATAAAATAAGATCAAAAGTGTATAAAATCGCAAGTAGATCCGTAAAGAAATTTCATTTCAAATTATTAAGTAGGTAATTTAAATAATTAGTACCTACCCACCACCGACCAAATATATAGTACCTACTATGCTAAATACATAAAATAAAGAAATATAGGTAGATAATAAACTGAAACAAAGCGCATCAAACCACACAAAAGCGGTTTCGTTAAGGAAATACTCGATGCTCTAATCGACAGCCGTCTCGGATAGCCAGACTACCTTCTATTTCCATTTAACCGGCCAGTCAGAACGTGTTTATCTGATATCAAACGCGCGTCCAACGTTCATTGCAACCGGCTAAATATAATGCGGATCACAATACCACTGCCACTGCCGTGGTCAAGGAACACTCAAGAGCGTTTGTGACGCGCGATCACGCGCCTGTTCCGTATTTATAGATCGACAGGTTGGAACACTGTCCCTTATTTACACTTAATTTTTTAAAACAAATTCAGTTCTTGAAAAAAGAACATGATGTGAAGTGTAAAAAGTTTTTAACCAAACAGTGGGTTGGACCATTGACACCTTAGTGGGTTTAATGCTCTAAGATTGACACATACAAATTAGAACAGTTTTTTTTGTTTTTGTAAGGCTAATAAAAAAATATTATGTAGTATAATAAATTGTTTTGCTGTGGTAATGAAGATAATTGATTTAGGTTACAATAATTATTGTAAATCAGACAATCCCTTAACATGGTGAACAAGTATTCCGTGTCGTTGGCCACGGTTGTTATTATCGTAAGATGCAGTCGGTAAAACCCAGTAATTATCGTATTACTTTTTTCTGTGGCAAACTAACTTTGTGGCGAATGTACAACAATCCGTCTAAAAACAGTAGAGATACGTAAAAAGGTTATAGTTGTTTACATGTTTTAAAAGTTTGTGGGTTGTGTCGTTACCTCTCTAGATCTCTGTCTGTACTTAGCATAGGCATAGAGCGTCTTACAAATAAACAAAGAATAAGCTTCGAATAGTTACATATACCGTGTTTTTTCTCGCACATTAATTTATTTACTCTAATAAATTTAAAATGACGTTTACATGACGAGAACAAAACACGGAATAACTAATCCGAGCTTATTCTTTGTTTTATTGTAAGACACGATAATTTTTATTAACATTAGCTTATTAGAATTTACAAAATGTCGAGCTTTTATTGAATGTTTATCGTAAAAGTGGTGTGTCGAATGTTACAATAACTTATTTGTAAACACGAGTAAACGTAACTTTAAAAACGAAGATTGCTTTATTAGAAATGTTTAAGTATTCACAATTTGTTATCGATAAGAAACGTCAACATGAACTACTTTTAGGTCAACGACAAAAGCTGATTAAATAAAGTGTATTGTAATAAACATACAAATATTATGGTGTTTGCACTTAAATACTACCTACTTGAATTATTCGAACGTTTTCAACTTCTTCTGACTGTATGTCTGTCTGATGTATCACAGGGATAATATCCTCTATTATAAAATAAACAAATACGCAACGAACATTAATTGTAGATTTGATTTTTTACATTTAGACGTAATAATGTAAGTACCTAGCGTAATATTTGTTATGTGCAATACAATAACATGTTTGTGACAATACATACTTTAATCCAACCTTAACGATAACAGAGCGTATCTAAGAAGATTTTCCTGGACATTTAAGACGGCTAACGAGCAATCGTTGTCTACTTGTGGTGGACAGAATTAGCTGCCAATAATAGCCAAGCCTTAGATTACATACACCGTCTATATAATCTAAGCCTCCGTGCTTCATAAGGCGTCTCGGCTGTTATCTTAACAATAGCATACTTTAAACCTTATCAACTTACATTGGGCTTTGGTAGGTTATGATTATGACCCAAGCTTCCCATGTACACGTGGGATGGCCTGAGCCAGCAGTGGAACGTTTGACTTACCTAGAAGAGCTTGGAACAGTCTGGACTTGAAAATCCTGATGACCCTCTCGATGGCTAGCCGCAGTTGCCTGTCCTGGGGCTTGACTAGCTTGCTGTGGTAGTCTTCCAGCAGTTCTAATGCTCGGTGGGCCTCTGGGTAACAAAAGAGAGGTTTCTTTAAATTAAGAGATTTAAAAATTTACTATTCGAATGTGAAATATATTCAATGTTTCCTTTTTTTTTGGTTCACGAGTCGCCTGGCTAAACTACGAGATTTTACAGATAGAATTCTTTTTCGTTTAAGTTTAAGATAAGAACTGAATGGTCAGCCCCCCAATTCTGCTATTTATTTTGATCTGAAACTAATCTGGGACGCTATAGTTTCAACGTTTATTATTCTGCTAACTACGAAACTATAGAGTTAATTTCGTAGTTAGCAGAATACGAGTACGCTATAGTTTCAACATTTTCGTATTCTGCTAAATACTAAACTATAGAGTTGATTTCGTAGTTAGCAGAATAGCGAAAACGTTGAAACTATAGCGTTTCAGATCCGTTTCAGATCAAAATAAATAGCGAAATTAGGGGGCAGGTCTACCTTTGTGTGAACAAACAATGCTGTTTTGTTTATTTTATAGTGACAGACACCACGTGGAGAAATATGTAGGTATGTAGGCAAAAATACTGTGTAACGTTAAGTGTTTATCGTATAAAAGATTTCCTTCAATTCTTAAGTTTTTATTGCGTTATGTAAAGTGTTTCTTCTTCAATCCCGTTTTCCTTTCAACCTACTTCGTTCGTAGCAGGTTGGTTGTACTTATTTGATGTAGCTTCTATGTAAAATAAATGGTCTACATTATATAGAGTTGCACATTGGTATGAATAATTGGTGGACCCAAATCTACCTGATCTACTTCAGTGGATAAATTATTTAATATCGTGGTTTTAGCTTTCCTATTCAAATATATTACGAGACAACAGTAAAGAAATAAAACAGTCTTACCTACATAAAACTTAATTTAATCATCCTCTAAATTGAAATATATTTTCGTTACAGCACCTACATGTATCGCAATATTTTATTACACGCAATTCATCCTCATATCAGACACTTTGACCGCAAGGTGTACTAAGCCTGCGTAGTAAAGGAAACATGCTTCCACATTTTCATACGTAATTTTATAATTTAGCAATAAATAAGTGAATAAGTGGAAGTTACGTGTGTCTCGCCTAAATGTTGGCAACCCCACTGACTATCGATACGAATCAACAGCCGCGGGGTGCTGCGTACGTATACCAACCCTTCGACGTAAAATGCATCTACACTACTAAGGGTGCAACGCAAGCACTCATGTGGAAAGTGAAGGGAAAATCCAGTCGCACAAAACCACATATTCACCTTGCTTACGAACTGGCATCACGGCACCACCCCCGAACGTAATTTTAGAAACTTATTAACACTTTATAATTGTAAAAAATAAAACAGTAGACTGTTTCACAGCGACGCGGTGACACCGGTACACATTTCAAACGATTTTGATCACAGCAGACTCGGAGAGCATATTAGAACGGCACATATTGTCGCTAAATGAAAACATTAGAGGATGAGGTGCGAAGTGATGCGCGGTGCGGCCACACTGGCTCAGCTTACGAGGGCCATCGAGCACTGTGCCCAATCGGATTGGTCGATTTTCGCTGTGACGTCAGGGGGTTGAAGCATAGACAATGAAAAATGTAGAGTCGCGGGTTAGGGTGCGAAAGTGCGTTGTATTGCCAGACTTCCAGTACTGCATTACAATGGGGAGGTGATTTTGTAGTGTACAGACATTGTTTATGAAAGAGCGGTAACATCGGAGTTTCTCGCGTTTTACAGGTCTTAGTAGCACATTCGTAGTACTCGTAGTAGGACTCGTAGAAGGATTCGTAGCAGTACTACGAGATGATTCTTCAAGTTTTCTCTGGTTTGCTGAGTTGAGTAGAGATTAGAAACGATAGAGTTACGTCAGTTTTATAGATACCTGCTATTAATATGCAAATAATAATAATGATAAATAAAACTAAAGTTTATGATAATATTATTGCAATTAAAACATATTTTGCACTTACCTACTATTACTTACAACTAATTACGTTGGGTTGATGCGATTTTTACGATTGTTATCTAACGACATCAAACGGGGGTAGCGGCTTAAAGTGCCTTCAGAAGCACAGAAGAGGTATTTCAAACCAGTCAACCATCTGGATTCGAGACAATGATTTCAAATAGGTACAACCCTAACGTGGTAGTCGCTGCGTTGTCGAGCTCTTCGTTTCTATTACCTTTATACGTCACTGATTATGGTTATATATAATTTTACGCAAATTTTGTTGCGTACAATGCATGTCATGTCATTTTTTTTTATGAGAGAGTTTGCTGATTGCCTCAGATGGCATTTTCAGCTTCACCGGGCTTTATGTCATGTCATGTCTATGAATCCCGCTCGTGGAATCTGGGGGCACTGCCGTGCCTAAACAGTCTAATATCTTAATTTTGTCACTCACTGACTGACTGATCATCAAAACTCTAAGGCACTTCTAGCAGATAAAGAAGCTTCAAATGTATCTTATAGTGACCATATCAATATTAAAAATGTTTTATGTTTTGAATAAATAGATTGACTTGGCAATCGCACTAAACAATCTAATTTAGTATAATATATGTATTACTTGTGAGATACATTGTAATTTCATGCGATGGCCAAGTCAATCTATTTATTTAAAACATAAAAGATTTTTAATATTGATATGGTCACTATAAGATGTTGTTAGGTTAGCTAATTACGTAATAACTAAGACAGAAGGTTCCTTGAGTAGGGACTGAATAAATTAACCGACTTGGTATTACATGGATCTCACAACTTTTACGGTAGAAGCACTGAGTTGCGAGACTTGGTTTTTTTTACAAGTATGTTTTTGATGGCATTTTTTCAACACTTTGTCTTTCGTTTTTTAAACGTCACTATCTAAATAAACTTTAAAAAAATTTGTAGGGTTGAGGATTTCATGTGAAGTGCATTCTTATCTTCGGCTTTTTAATCGAGCGCCTTCAAAACGCGTCGCGCGGTTAAAGCGCTGCTGCCGGGTTTGAGTTGCTAATGCTGTACCGGCACATGAGTAAATATCTATACCGGCAAGGCAGTAAAAACTTAGGCAAATGGCTCGCTCTGCCTGATGTTAAGGGTGCGCCGACCAAAAAAAGCCAAAAGTGTAGTCACGGTTAAGTTGATATATGATGAAAAAGCTATCGTATTACATAATATATATTTAGTATCAAAGGGAACGTGTTTACAATTAGTCCGACCCATAAATTCATAACACACTATAGTTTTTTCTACAATATCATTTATAGTTGGGCAAAAATCATGAAAACGAGTGGCGGCGTTTAGTTGATATCTTATGGTTTATCTAAATTATTATACCTCTAATTATGTCTAAACAATCACCAATGTCTTAACTACAAATCCTCCGTCTCACATTTTCGATTTATCGAGCGGTTTTTTAAATTATTATTTTTCAAATTAACACGTTAAATTCCCCCATACAAAATTAGTATGGCCGCGCGACATCAAATAAATATATTTTATTCGAAATATCTTCGTCCAACATTTCAAATAAAATATATGACACCTGTCACTTACGGACGGCGCACCCTTAAGCATAAGCAGAATCCAGGGATACTGCCTCACTAAGTAGTAGTCTTCACTTTGCCCACACGCAAGTTGCACTGAGGCAAAGGCTCTTTCTCTAGGTGCCGGAACACAACAATGCTACAAACATTGATGTTATGTCGACATTTAGATTAGATGGTGGTTAGATTCCCAGCAGGGGTACTTGTTAGTGTCCTAGATTTGTTAGGTTCCTGTTTACCACTATCGTCACTATGACGAGTCAATATAAAAAAAAAACCAGCTTCCTAGCGGTCATCCCCTAAAATTTTAATAAAAATCTGTTATTTTTTGGCGAAGAAAACTGTGTCGAACACCGGGCTAAAGTATCGATCACGGTACAACCATATGAGTAAAAATTTACTCATGTGGTGCAACTACCTTACATCAATATTATCCCTAGTAATATTATAAAATGTGAATGTGAGTTTATTTGTTACGCTTTCACGCAGAAACTACTCAACCGATCATCATGAAACTTTGTACACATATTCTCAAAGGTATTGGGATGGATATAGGATACATTTTATTAAAAAAAGTGAGTTTATTTTTTGTTTGTTTGATACGCTTTCACACGTTTAACGATTTGTTTGTTTTTGTTCATAGAAACTGTCAAAGCGGTACGAAGTCCGCCGGGTCAGCTAGTTTATCATAAATAAAATGATAAACAAATTAAAGTAACCCTACTTCAATGGCACCAGTGTCACCGAGTGTTAGACAGGAACCAGTGAGCGGTATTTTTGTCCTTTAATCATTAAAAATGATGGTCAGCAACTGATTAAAAACATCGGATCAGCAAGCTGAAGTGGCAGTGGGCCGGTCATATTAGCCGCAGAACCGACAACCGTTGGGGTAAACGAGTTCTCGAGTGGAGACCGCGTATCGGCAAACGTAGTGTAGGACGTCCTCAGACTAGGTGGAGCGACGAGCTTCGCAAGGTGGCCTGCAAGAGCTGGATGAGAGTAGCCGCGGATCGTGCTCGGTGGCGTGCACTTGGAGAGACCATGTCCAGCAGTGGACTAGTATAGGCTGATGATGATGGGACCACTACTATTATAGCAGGTGCTGCTTTATAACAGCAATGTGTAAAGTTTATAATTGCACCCCCCACCAACCGTTAGGTCATAAGGTAGGTGTTAGACATCCCTGCGCAAGCACAAGGGACCATCTGCGTCAGGTCATAACGCCAGATCAGAACGCGCCAAAGCGCATTCTTCATCCGGTACTTTTAAGACTAGTGTCTCGAGCGAGTTGCCCCGTGGACACGTATAGTCTACTACCTAATATCCAGATAGGTTACCGGAGCTGTAAGCTCGCTCATTTCTCGTTGCACTAAGAGTATAACTCGCAATTTCCACTGCTCGGGTCGTCAACTTTAAAGTCTACTACCAAATGTCCTCTTTGGTGGCGGAGTTGTAAGCCCACTCACTTCTTAGTACCCATCCAGGCACCTCATCAGTTCCAAAATCCTACGCGGCTGATTCAACCGGAGACATTGCATCTAGCGGGCGCCTCTACTAGTTCTCTAGTCTAGTGCCGAAGATGTTGGAAGCCTACTCAATGAAAACCACCGAGCAGAACAACCAACTAAGGACAACTCACGTGCCCCGCAGATACTTTCGCTTCAGGGCCCCACCAAGACCGCTACTCGGACCCACTCGCTGTGCACGAAATGGAAACCTGGCCAAACCTCAACCAGGCAAACGAACATTCCCACTTCTACAGCTAACCACATAGCTACCACGAGTCCAACCCATGTCCAGGACCTGCCGAAGATGCCCGCGAAGGTATAACTGGCAGGGGCTCAGGATCTGGAACTCCCGTGGTATCCTTGAAAAGACAGCCGGACCCGTAGTTCCAGCTGCCATACCCTACCTATCAGGGTCGTAGATAGGGACCTACGTACAGTCAGCATCAGTTTGATCAAATGCTCAATTCCTAATTCTACTCTTAACGTCATTGAACCAGTGTCTTAATTAGTCAGCCAATATTTAGTTAGCCAGTGAGGTATTCTATAAGGCTTGAAAGTTAATAGTACCTACCTAATGATACATTTTGTCAAACGTGGAGCTTCGTCAATGGCCTTTGCTCAGTAGCGAGACAGTATAGGCTATTCATTTGGTGGTCTGTATGTATTCAATTGTTGCTAATGAAATCAATAATGAGTTACACAAATCATAATATCAGTTGCTGAGCATTACTTTTAATGATTACCTAAAGAAAAAATCAGTCACTGGGTTCCTGTTAAACATTGGTTTCAATAATTCTATAAATAGGTAATGTAAGCACCAAACATTGCTGTGGCAAAAAAATAAAAAAAATCTTCCTTCTCCTCCTATTCTATTCGGCCATCATCTGAACATCAGCGTCATGGCGATGGCTTTGCTAATGCTGTGTGTGATACATGCTGAGCCAGAGACTTTTTTGCCAATGTTTCACTGCTCACCTTAGTATATTTATACTTTCTTTGTAACCCTTCTTTATGTAACAGTGTGCAAAATAAATTATTTGATTTGATAATACTCCTACTTAGATAAGGCCAAGAGTGAAAGCGCACTTTACATGGAGTTTTAAACTACTGGAACTGAGCTATCTCTAACAAAACAAGCAAACAAGCAACATTGATGTGTCGACATTTTTAGATATGGTGGCGATATCGATACAAGCCACCACCAACCAACCCACTGGGAATGGAAATCGAGCTTTGAGTCTGCAACGGTGGGCTTACATAGGCGGTTTACTTTTGCTGTGATCTTTTTGATTTCCGAATATCATTTTTGTAGGAAGGCAACAGTAAATTATAGGTTTTCGATAAAAACGAAGTTAGGAGTCTTCGTTATTTGCATGAAGCCGTTGTTTAATTGGTAGACAGAAATCATAGAAAAGAGAATATTAGGTTCCTAACCTTTTTGCCACACTAAGAAAGAAACGTCAATATTTCATCTGTGGATGTAAACTAATAACCTCAGAACCATGAAGCTGTCTCAAAACCTCAGAACCTCAGAATGATAACTAAAGCTAGTTATTATTCTGAGCTCAGAACATTTTATTATAAATAAGTGTTTAAATCTTAATCTTAAGACTTTAGCACGTTTTTGGAATGATACAAAAAGGTCAAAGGGACTTATCCCTTTGACCTTTTTGTATCATACTATATAAGATATAGTTTTATTATTATGAGGTAGTACCACGTAGTACTACCTCAATGTTAACGTCTCTAAGTACGATAGTGTATTACATTATCTTTGGTCAAACTAAACGAAACGTAGCATAGCACGCACATCCAAGCACATCACATCACATGCAACAAAACGTTTTAATCGTGTCGTGTCCGTGCAAAGAGTATGTCCGTGTGTGTGTCGCGAATTTTGTTTGACAAATCGAGTTCGAGTTTCGACTGACCTTGAGCGCCCTGCGCAACATTCCGTTTATCCGTGAAGCCAGCCGAGCAAGATTATTGTTCTGTCCAGTCAGTCTCGGTCTATCTGCTGTATGTACGTAGATATTTATTAGATAAGTAGTAGCGTAGGTCGACATCTGCAACCGTGGGGCGCCAAGATGCCTCTATTTGGTAAGAAAGATTTTGGAAGAAAATCTAAAAAGGATGCACGGGATGCAGAGAAGCAACCATCCATCGAAGACAAATACACCGTCAAGGATTTGTTAGGCACTGGTGCTTTTTCCGAAGTGCGATTGATTGAAAGCAAAGATAACGGCCAGCTGTTTGCTTGCAAGATTATCGACAAAAAAGCTTTAAAAGGAAAGGAAGACTCTCTAGAGAATGAGATTAGAGTGCTAAAGAGATTTAGCGAGCAAGCAAAAGTTGAGGGAGGGGAAAAGAAAATGTTTTCCCATCCAAATATTGTCCAGCTTTTGGAGACTTATGAAGACAAAAACAAAGTGTACCTTGTTATGGAGTTGGTGACAGGCGGTGAATTGTTCGATCGAATCGTCGAAAAGGGCTCTTACACCGAAAAAGATGCATCAGTCCTCATTAGGCAAGTGTTGGAGGCTGTTGATTACATGCATTCTCAGGGTGTAGTTCATAGAGATTTGAAACCAGAAAATCTCTTGTACTATAGTGCTGATGAAGAAAGCAAGATAATGATCAGTGATTTTGGTTTGTCAAAGATAGAGGACTCTGGGATAATGGCCACAGCTTGCGGTACTCCAGGATATGTTGCTCCAGAAGTCTTAGCTCAGAAACCATATGGAAAAGCAGTTGATGTTTGGAGTATAGGTGTGATTTCATATATCTTGCTGTGTGGATATCCTCCGTTTTATGATGAAAATGATGCTAACCTGTTTGCCCAAATACTGAAAGGGGACTTTGAGTTTGATTCACCTTACTGGGATGATATCAGTGACTCTGCCAAGGACTTCATTCGCCATCTGATGTGCGTAGATGTAGAAAAGAGGTACACTTGCAAGTAAGTTTAACTTTTTTACATTATTTATTTAGTTGTACACTGTTCAATCAAATATAACACTAGGGTAATCTACTCAGTTCTATGAATAAAAATACCTATTATGGGATTTCTTTCAAGTTTAGGAATATGCCCATGGTGCTGTAAGCATAATTTGGTGGCTGCTAAGGAGAGGTTTGCTTGTTTCCCAGTTAAGTAAAATAAACAAATCTATTTACTCTTTACAAGTATAGAGTTGGTGACTGGTTTTTATTGATCAACAATCAGCATGCTTAACCTGAACCACATTACTATAGAAAAGTTTACAACTACAGGATTGCTATCTGTTAAAATATCAATTTATTTACATTCTCCCAAAGTCAAACAAGAAAATATAATATTGTTAAGCTCCTATATTTATATATAGATGTTTGTATACCTTTATTTATTTATGTTTGTCAGCCATTACTTTCTAAACTGATTCTTCAACTTAGGCTCCTTATAAGCTATAATCCTAAGTTGGTTTAGACTCCTCAGCAGGAAGCAGACATTCCACATCTGCTCCACCGCTCAACAGCCCTCCGTTTCCTCCATTGATACTTTGCACTTAGTAAAGCTTAGATTACACCTTCACTTAATTACTAACCTGGAAACTGAGATACTTTTAGGTTCCCAATAGGTTATTTGGCTTAGTTAGGCTCAGGGATTATAGCTCACTGGGAGCAGTACCATACAAAAATGCCTGCCTCTGATTCTATAGGACAGACACTGTTTACAGAATCCATGAGACAAAACATGAAAACTGCATATATTAAGGTGTGTTTATTTTTTGAAATTGATGTTTTAATCCTTAAATAAAAGGATAAAAATTTTACTTATGCCTCTAATAATGTTTTATCAACAAAAATAAGTACCTATAAATAACCTAATTTCTATTAACCTTTTGAGCGCCAAGCAATTTCAACCGCAATGTGCCCCCAGCCCCATGCTACAAATCTATAGTAAAAAGTAGTGATGAGGGCCATTGTTTCGTTGATAAATTATATTTACATGTTTTTTTCTTTAAAAGGTTTCAGATAAATTAAAATAATGAACTTCAAAATCTTCCTTATATTTCACAATCCCATAATCCCAGTAATAAGGAAATATAGAATGCAATGCGAATAAAAACAAAACAGATATACATAACTATGATCAGCCATAATAAATAGGGTAGAACATCACTATCATCATATGATTGGTGTGCTTCGTGGAATACCTCGACGTCGAGGACGTCATCACATTGTCTTCCTAACAAGACTGTGGCACCCGTAGCACATTGAATTCTGTTTATATTAGGGATGTCCCTAATATAAACAGGGAGGGTGGAGCGTCAAATGTATGAAGAAAAGTAAATTATCATAACAATCTCGAATATCTAAAAAAGGTTGTGTGTAGGTATTTTATTGACAAAAATATTTTTATTAACTTTTTGGATATATTTTATAGCCCTCTACCTCAGCTCAAAGTTTAGAACATTTTAAGCAAATTCGTATTTTTTGATATTTGTTTACAGTGAAATAAAGTAACAAAACGGTTTATTTCATATTAACGTTGTAATAAAACACTTTTTTCATAAAAAAGAATAAAGTTTCGTTCAAATATATATACAGGGTGGAAAGTTGAGATGGGGCATTAAGGGCAGCTACCAGATCCCTTGCTGCTACGCGAAAATGACCTTAGGAGACCTTTCCCAACTTTTTGAGTGATGACAATCGACATTCACAGATTTTTGATAAAATGTACAGACAGCGAGAAAATCGTCAGAATTGAGTAATTTTTTTTTAATGCCAACCGATCCCATTCCTATAAAGGATCAAAACACTCTTTGACACCAAGTGAGGTTAGAGTACTAGAACACCCACAAATCAAAGAAAACTTTTTTCATACATTTTAGTAGGGTAAAAGCAAAGTGGAATTTTCTTAAGCTTAAAGATCATTAATTTTTATGGGGACAACTTCCATTAGGACAATAAAAATGAAAAAATCGGTATTCTTACAAATAAAATACCACTAAATATGATACAAACTTTTTGCTGTAAATGTAAGTTTAGGGTTTTGGGTATTACGAACAAAGAAAAATAAACCAATTGTTTATATATATTTATTAATTAACATTCTGTATTGGAACCCAATGGGCTGGCTCGTGACGATGGAAAGAGGCCCGATGGAATGACGCTCGTTGCCTGGTCGCAAGGTCGATCCCTGGTGTGGGATGCGACGTGCGTGGACACCCTAGCTCCATCCCACATTAGGGCAACTTCGGTTAGTGCTGGCGCGGCAGCTTCAGCGGCTGAGGACCTCAAAAGGCGTAAATATAGTTCTCTAAGCCTTGGGCACATATTTGCGCCGTTTGGGGTTGAAACTTTGGGACCATGGGGACCGGCAGCTCGAAAGCTATTTAAAGAAATTTCCGCTCGCCTTATAGAGACCACTGGTGACCCTCGAGCTGGCGCGTATTTTGGCCAACGTTTAAGTTTGGTCATTCAAAGAGGCAACGCCGCCAGCGTCCTGGGCACTCTCCCGCTTGGCAGCGATTTGGAGTCCCTTTTTTATTTGTAAAAATTATGTGTAAATTTTTATTTCTATTTCCTTTTTTTTTAATTATGTTGTAAATAAATATAATTGTAATGTAAATAAATAAATAAATTAGATTAACATTCTAATTGGACATTGTCTTCTATAAAAGACGTGGAGTGTGGAGCACGAAATTGTTTGTCTTCTATACGTGTCTGTGGCGCTCAAAAGGTTAAATAAATACCTACCTTTTACTACAACCTTATTGATCGTATCGATAGCTTTGGATATATTTATTGTAGTCTGATGGCAGCCTGTTTGAGTTTATTACAGTATTATTGAATAATTTCCCTAAAATTGTAGGTAATTTCAACCCAAGCACTAACAAAAATGTTATTTTTCCAGGCAAGCATTGGCTCACCCATGGATTTGTGGAAATGCTGCTAGCAACAGGAATATCCATGGTACTGTATCTGAGCAGCTCAAGAAGAACTTTGCTAAGTCTCGCTGGAAACAGGCGTACCATGCTACAACAGTGATCCGGCAAATGCAGAAGATGGCATTAAACAGCAGCAGCTCGAGTCGTAATGCCAACACTCAGTCCAAGCAATAGCTGTGTCATCTCATACCCCTTACCCAACTACTACTTACGTCTGCTTGAAAAGGTACTTAATATATTTGAATACACAAAATATTGAGCGTTGGTTATAATATACCCACATTGATATGCCTGTGGCACTTATTAAATTGGTAGATGTGCCATAGTAATTGATGTTCATTGTCCATACAGTTGCTAACAGACATGCCTGAGATTTGTGTCATCGCTAAATATATAACAAATTCATCAGTGCTTGAATATTTAATTGGAGTAATGCTTACAAACTAATTACTAAGCATATTTAGGTAATGAAAATCAACGAACTGTTATAAGACATTATGCCTAGTCATTCATCATTTCTGCTTACTGTAAATTTAAAAAAAATTTAAACTTGCTAACTTTATTGTTTGACTGATAAGACTCTCTTACTTATTTTTATTATCTTCGTCGCTAAGAAACCCATTCATTACTTCTCTAGGAGTGACTTGGAATCTCATGATAAAATCAATCACAAATGATCTGTTAATCCTACATGACACTGTATAAATATGTATAATATGAAATTGTGCATCATACATACACCTTCTTAACTATTCTTAATCTTCATATTTTTAATATAGTTAGGTTAAAAAGTTCTTTTTAAAAATACTGACTAATATTTAGGATTGGTGATAATAATCACATATATACTTAATTGTAAGATCTGTTGCAAAATTCATTAGAAATAAATCTATTAATATAATACTTAAAATGAATTCACAATTACTGAAGCAAAATACACAGCAAAATTAGAAAGCATGCAATTAATGTGTAAAGTTTTAAATCATCTACATATTAGCCTTTGGTGATTGGAATTGTATTTTTGTGTGTAACAATATTAATCCCTATTTAATCCTTTGAATACCTAGTAGTTGTTTTAAAATCGTGAAAGTCATGTTATAACTATATCTAGTGTAAGTTTTCTGATTCTAAAGTTTTATCCTTCCTGTCTGGTAATCACAAATGCCTATTTTATGTAGACTAGTGGTTTGTTTATTCTGCACTATGTCATAATTGAAATACTCTGATACTGCATATTTATTAGATAACAGTATGGTCATGACTGGATTTCTTGTATGCCATAGATGTTTCAGGCCTAAAGTAAGTAGACTTGCCACAACAATTGTGTAGATGAAGCTTGATGTGTCTTTGCAATCTTAAAACAATAATTTAATGGTCTTATCATGCTTCTCAATAAGTTCCAGATAATTTATTTGGTTATGCCATACTTATCAATATTCCATTTAACCAATTCATTATCCAGGACTTATTAAGAAAAAGTGAAGCAGATAAAAAAAAATCTAGTTCAAATTGGATCTGCCTACAAGACTGACATAGATTGTGGGTGTTAGATTCTACAAGTAGTTCATTTTTGTGAAAAATCTTAATAAAGATCATATCAAGATGTTTTTTTTACATTTAATTAGGTTATATAACATCTTGAAATTTTATCACTTTGTTACGTGATTTTAATTATGTAATATTATTTTATATATACTTAAATCTACTTATTAACTATAAAATGAAATATTCATATGAAATGTTAGAATTTTTATCACATTTTGTGTAATAGATTATTCACATTTATACATTCCGTATTTAATGAAAAAATGTTAATATTTTTAGATGAAATTCTATCTCAATTTTAATTAACATTCCAAAACATAGTATTTCTGTTTGTGGAACTATATATTTCATGTATATAACTGGACTATTGAGAAACGGTCGTGTGAAGACGTTCCCATCGAGAATGCTTTTAAAAGAAAGATCTTATTTTTTTGTCATAAGAAAAATTGGGTATTTTTAAGATTACATTAAGTAATTTGGCTAGAAGGACTTTATCATTCCAACAACATTGGGACTGTTTTATTCATGTGTTAACAGAAGAAGAAGCTATACAACATTAAATTTGGGAGTGATCTACTCATCTAACTAGAAAAGAGTATCAATATTCACAAAGAGATCAGCACTTGGAAGAGATACATATATATAATTTATATTCTGATATGTATCTTCCGTCCATGCGTTTTAATCGAGTAGTATAAAAGTTGAATTAATTAAAAAGTTTTTAATCAGATCCAACCGTTTTTTGTCTTGCGTAAGGGATTGAAAAAAAAATATTATTGTCGCATTGCGCTGTTTTTCTTCCTTGTGTAATTTCTTTATGAAGATGTCTCGTAAATGTTTGTGTTGTCAATAAAGGTAGTTATTAATGCCTCATAACAAGGCTGTTTAGCTTGCTTTATTGCTGACACATGCAGCCATTTGTACCTACTATTTATGTGAATTGTACACACGTTAATTTGCTACATTCGTCTTTAAGTTTTCAATGATTTTAAGTACATACTTTAGTAATATAACAATTGTTAACAGTTTTTATTTTATAAGTTATTTTGACGATCTATTGACTTTTTCTAATTGATACTTAATGTATAATGTTATGAAACTGTCAAAAGCATTTCAGTTTATCTCAACTTATATTATAAATGTAAAAGACAAACGAACAACTCGTTTGTCCTTCCTTTACGTCGCAACGGAGCAACGGATCGACGTGTTTTTTTGCACAGATAGAGGGCCCGAGCGTGGCGCAGGCTTTCACGCGATAAATACTTTTGTGGCAGACCGAATTAACACGCGGGGATAGTTGCGGGCAGAGGCTTGTTACAAATAGAAATAATGTTTCTCTTGTAAGTTTGCATGTTGACAAATAAACACTGGTTATCTGTAATACCGCTTGATTGTTATAAAGCATTGTATTGCTTAAGTCTTAAATATTTTAAGTGTAGTTTACACGGAAAATTCGTCTTAATGCGCCTTAATCTGTGTAACTAGTACTTTTTGTGGTCCGTGTAATGGCTACATTAGCTGTAAGAATAACCTGTTGATGCTGTTGTTAGATCTATCAATGTCTTTTGCCAAGGCAATTTATAAATTTCATAATATATTATTGTTTGTGTAATATTGTAATGATAAGGAACACGGACACTGCGACCTTGCTGCTTTCAATAAAATAATTCAAGAATATGATCTATGTTACTGCTACAATGAAATTTTCGTCTTTGCTAAAAATTATTAAGTACCATTTTGAATAGAAGAAAATAACAAATGAGTGTAATGACAAAAATCTCTCATCACCCATCTTTATTTAAAATATAGGAAAGTACTGCGAATTTGATAAAACCTATAGTAGAAAGTAACTGTGGCAAAACCCTTAATGGTTGTTCCAGGAATATTATTATCTCGAATATGCAAAGATAAAAATTTAAAAGTAAAAAAAATAAATGAACTAGTTTTATCTAACAAAGCGAGATAAAGGTACCATGGGCTACGGCAACTAGGATCTGTAATGAGACGTAGTAAGTAAATGTACGTGAGATTTGTAAAAAGAATAAAAATATTTACAAAATTCAGCATCTTAGCGTGTCATGTTTAAAAAAATATATATATGTCGCTTACTTTAAATCGTAGATTAGATCCCATTCCTTTTTTTATGTAATTGTAACTTGTATTTTAAAGATAAAGGCTGTGGAATACCAGATATAGTGTGTATCAAAAGGTAATATTTCAGATGATACTGTAGCACTTGTTTGAAGTCGCAAGGTCGCGATGTTTGCAGATTACACATAAGTACGTGCCATGTATTCGTTTTTATTCCATGTTTGACTTAATTATGTTGTTTAAATTACTTAAATTTATTGACATCGATGTTAATGCTTAATCAGTGTTGTCTCCGTAATTATATAATATTTTTTGAATTACGCACAATATTTTAATTGACTGTAGGTACGGCATTAATTATGTCATCGGATATTTATCTACACACTTAAATGACTTTGATATTTACATTACTTACTTATAAAATTATACTTAATCTTAGTGTTAGTGCCTGTGTTCGGAATATTAAGAGCTCTTGTTTTTGTTTCTGCACAAACTTTCGAATAGTTTGAGGAAATTGAATTGTTTAATAATGGATTATTAAGTTATTATGATCTTGCCATGACTTCACTGTGTTAGCATTATACCATTATATCTGTGCTCTCTTCACTCATTAGGGTTAACGAGAGATATGTACTATTAGTACCAACCAAGTAACGGCATCTTCTAGGTATATAAATTTACTTTTTTTAAATATTTTTTCTTAATTGCTTAGTAATATGTTCATAAAATATTTCGTTTTCTTAGTGGGTAAATATGATAATATATTTAACTAGAATAAAACACATTATGAATGACAAAATTGATTATTTTAATTGTATAATATTTTTTTTAATGAATGACAATTCGATAATTTCTTTTTTGAAACGTCCCGAACGTTTCGAAAAATCCCACCATGATAAAGAATGATATAATATCTGTCTGCAGTAGCTATACAAAATGTCCACTCTCCGAATGGTACATACCTCTCCTAGCCCAGAGTTTATTTTATTCACTGTGCCAAAACCATATCATGATCCGTGATATATGTTGTACTCATAAGAATTATTATGTTATATTGATCAGAAGTTTTAAATAAATAAATAATCACTTATCCGTCACAACAGTTATTTTACACCTGTTTACGCAGTGCTAAGATGATCAAGTTCCTTGTTCACATAAATCTAATTATTTTCTTTATTAATATATAATTTTAGTATTAGGATAACTACCTAAACATATTAGCTATTTTTCGAGGGTTATTAATTATAATGTTTTATTATTATTAATAATAATAATTATACAGTTTTATTTTTTTATAAGCACAATAGTGTAAGGGCTGGGATACTTTGGGCTTTTCTTTTAGGACATTCTCAAAATTAGCGTATCATGATATTTGTTTAAAAAGTTGTGTTCACTTCGGAAGACGTTACCATCGTCACGAGAACTTGGCAAAGCTTCGTATTGTTCATACTTTGAGATCTGATACTGTTAAAAATACTACTCTTGTGATTTAGATTTTATACTTCTTGTTCAAAACAATCAAAAAATTATTAGTGGTGTATTAGATGTTAGCTATATTTTCAATGTCATTGTAAATAAAATGCCAACTTGTTGAAACATGTTTCATTGTCCATCCATGAGCCTTAAATATTATACAAATTATAGTCCGTAGATAGGTAGTAATGTATAGATAGAACCCATAATATATATTTTTACATTGTAATGGTAATTGTTTTGGTGAGATGGAATGTTCACTGGATCTCTTCGCCTAACAGGGAGAGCTGTTTTATAAACTGCGACGCGTTAGGCAATGTTGTGGATCCGTAGATAATTTTTCTAGGTGTACCGCTCGTCGCTTGTTGCTGAAAAGGAAAATACAATTTGCTATTTAGTTATAATAAATAAGCTAGTATGACAACGGCAAAATACAACGGTCCTATAATCAGAATACGCAAAAGTAACTTTTATTTATATTTGGTGTTCCACAACGGGAAAGCCCTTGACTTTCCTTACCTAAAGGCGCAATTGATAAAGTGCCAAAATGGCCGAAGAAGCGCTCTATACCCAAAATACTCAAACATTACAAGACGACGATGCCACTAACACAATATTTTATGGTGATAGGACATAGATTATAATTATGGCAGTTAGGTTATAATAATAATTGCTATAGTGCCGCTATAAACCAAGGCCAGCCGCACTTTCGATGCGTTTTCTTACGAACAGGGTACCAAGTGAGAGTTTCATTCGTCATTCAATCACGTTAACGAAAACGAGAATTTGTATAGCAAAATGTTAACTCTTCTCGTATGCCAGAGGCGCTGCTTCAATGCCATACTAATTTTCGTTTTCGTTTTCGTAATCCAATACTATATGTATACTAATACTCATACATTTCAACTGAAAACGCAACCAGTGTGCGCGTTCAATATCGTAAGTTGAGGAGCTCGATGGTGCAGTGGTTAACGCGCCAGGTCTGCGAGTGCTGAGGTTAAGCAACTTACGCAAAGGCCGGTCATTGGATGGGTGACCAAAAAGTTATCATTTAGAGCTCCATGCTGTGAAAGGTACGTAAAGCCGTTAGTCCCGGCTGCATTAGCAGTGATTAACAAAAATCAACCCGCACTGGGCCCGCGTGGTAGTTTATGGCCCGTTTTCCCTATCAATCCATAGGGAAGGCTCGTGCCCCAGCAGTGGGGACATAAAATGAGCTGATGATAATGGGATGACGCACAGTTAAATTCTTGCAAAAAAGGCATCCAAACTGCAGCTGGTCTAAGCTAATAAGGCCATATTATTATGTTAAAAATGTGCCTTTTAAAATGTTCATATTTCTTCATAATTCTTACTTGCGTTATTTAGATATTAGGTCTGTGGTTGACCAAACAAACACTTGCATTGCAAGATTAGAACCGATGGGCGTAAAATATTGTTAATTGATTGAACGTTCCTTCGTGATTGACAGTAATGAAACATGATTGTCTTCAATTGTTTATTTATAGGGGGGTATCTGTGAACTTTATATACAAATAACAGATGTATACTATTGCCAGACCTTATTAAAATAAGGAAACTTAAATTAAAATACAACTAACAAAGGAATATTATATTGAATTATAGTACGTACGTACGAATTATGTACGTTATTGCTTTGAAGAGTACTCGTATTACATAAAAATCCAGTAAAAATAGACAAATAACTAAAACAGCAAACGAAAAGTCGTGGCCCGGCCGCCACGACTTTTCGGCCACGACTCGACAAAAACCGCTCGCCGCTGCCGCATCGTGGCGTGCTTCATAGATTTTTGTACATTGCGCTTAGACGTCGCTTATTGCGATAAGGAGGCTTACCACAAGCTCATAAAGCAGACTGGCAGCAGCGAGACGCGTGTAGCGGCGAATAAACTCGCGTCTTTTTTCCACAACTGCAATAATACTGCTATAAGAGCTCATAGTAGGGGCAAAGGTCGTGGCCGAACCTCAAGGCCTTGGGGCGTTGTGCAGGCGCATAATTTATGTAGTAGCCGCCGCCAATAAGAACATTACGGCTTCGGCGAGCGAGCGGCTTGAGGGACTAGTTTGTTACGATGTTGACGTCACTGGGTAGTCTAGTAATGACGATGATGTCACTGGGTACAGAAGCTTACCTTGGCAAAGTCTAGCAGGTTGTGGTACTCGATGTAGTTGCCGCCGCCGAGTAAGAAAACTACAGCGTCTGAAGGCGGCGGTTGCCGGGCGGCTCTCGCGCGGGCAGCCGCGTCTGTTCTAGCGGCGCGAGGGTCTAGTAATGGTGATGATGTCACTGTGTAGTGAAGCTTACCTTTGCGAATTCTAAGAGGTTGTTCCCAGCCGGATTGGATTACTACTTCAGCGTCAGTAGCAACTGAGTCTGTCCTAGCGGCTCGAGGGTCTAGTAATGACGATGATGTCACGGTACAGAAGCTTACCTTGGCAAAGTCTAGCAGGTTGTGGTACTCGATGTTGTTGCCGCCGCCGAGTAAGAAAACTACAGCGTCTGAAGGCGGCGGTTGCCGGGCGGCTCTCGCGCGGGCAGCCGGGTCTGTTCTAGCGGCGCGAGGGTCTAGTAATGGTGATGATGTCACTGTGTAGGGAAGCATACCTTGACTGAGTCTAAGGAGGTTGTACTCGGCCAGGTTGGAATACTTACTTCAGCGTCACGAGCAACTGCGTCTGTCTTAGCGGCTCGAGGGTCTAGTAATGATGATATGACTGGGTACAGAAGCTTACCTTGGCAAAGTCTAGCAGGTTGTGGTATTCGATGTAGTTGCCGCCGCCAAGTAAGAAAACTACAGCGTCTGAGGGCGGCGGTTGCCGGGCGGCTCTCGCGCGGGCAGCCGCGTCTGTCCTAGCGGCGCGAGGGTCTAGCCACGTGAGGTCCGCACTCGACTCTACACCGCTTAGCGCCGCTTCCACAGTACGACTTACGGGCAATTTCTGACAACAAAAATAATATTTAGAATGATTATGCCATTGCTGATACTGGTCGGCTTGGCACTATAGTTTGTTCATTATAGCTTGATACCTGTGACAGAAGTCATTAAAATCGAGGACGTGACTTTGTAAAAGCGTATGAAATTATTTGACTATATTAAAATAACATTATTATTATGTGATGGATTATAATAATCCATCACTTAATATACTACTATTACTTTTGTGATTCTATTTTATGTTAGATTCGATTTATCCCAATAAACTCCCACATAACACACATTTATCATAATTTTAAAACATTACAATAAAATAAAGGTACTCATTTACAAGGTCATTTCATTACAAATAAATACTAGTGTTGGAATAGTACACCAAGTGAAGTTCAATAAATTGATATTCAATTGCCAATCAATTAAATGTAACTTCATTTTTTCTTCCTAGCTGTATTCATTAATTTAGTCTTTATTTATTTTTCTTGAGTATATGACGATTTTACAGAACTTCTAAAAATTAGAAAAGAAAATCATTTGGCACATTAGATAAGAACACTACTTCATTAGGATAATTATATTCAATTGATAACTTCAATTATCATTTGATGCAATTACCTCAGTATTGTCTCAACCCTAGGCATGCCAATTTGACATCTGTCACGGGTATAAATCAAGCTATATTGAACAGAGGTTGAGCGGCAAAACTATTGTTTAGAACGAGGTAATGGTCAAAATTGGTAAACATTTTCACTTAATTTCGGTAACATACAGTATTGACAACAGTAGCTGCTTTTTAGCTGGTTAGCTGTACTGGATTAAAAATATTTTAAAAGCTGGAAATCAAACCCGGTGAAATTACTGGAAAATCTACTGAAGATTTTTTTACTAATGTATTCAGAATTACAACCCACATTATCCACTACTGCAATATTTTTAAGAAACAAATATTATTGTTTTTAACATAGATTCAAATTAATTTACTTACATGTTTCTTTACTACTAAATTCTTCACCCCTTCCATTACAAACGACGAACCCTGAGATACTAATTTGGAGAACATAGACACTGTTTTTGTTCCACCACCTTCATACTGACTGGACATTTTCGTGAAACCTCTGTAAGAAAGATAATAACAAATCATCATCATCATCATCAGCTCATTTTATGTCCCCACTGCTGGGGCACGAGCCATCCCAATGGATAGGGAGAACGGGCCATAAACCACCACGCGGGCCCAGTGTGGGTTGGTAATAACAAATAAGAAGGTATAATTATTTCGTCATAACTCATCTCGATATTTGCGCTTTGGTGGATAGTAATTTATTAACAGGGATGTAATTGGTCTTCATCTCTACTTATGGTATGTGACGATATAGTCGAAGCATTGCACCGATACTCTTGAACTTCTGATGTCAACTTGCTATGCTATCTCTTTCGGAACACAAAATGCTACCAACATTGTTGTTATAGCGATAGACTATGATAAAATGTAACAAGAGTAGCTAAAATAAAAATTGGTGATATATATTGTTTAAGTTAAGTTATAAACAAAAATGTTCTGTAAGTTTAATTGATTGCATGCTGTGTACACTAAATTTAGATTATTGTCTTGTCTTAATAAGTGGAATATGTTTGTATGTTTTTGTAATGACCAGTGATCGGAATAGGTAGAGCTAATTCACCCAAAGTTTGAAGAACGGACAAAAATAATGGAGACTTTCTTATGACAATATTTTTTTTTGATTTGAGATTGTCTTTCATTTTGGAAAACAAAAAACGTGTCTACTTATTTTCGTCAATTCCGGGATACAAAATAAGTAATAAAATCAATTACTGTATTGATAATATTAATTTTTAATGTTCTCAAGTGATGTCCGGAAACCCGGACAGTTGTTCCGAAAAAAAAAATTGTCATAAAGAAGTCTCCATTAATTTTTGTCTATGTTCTTCGAAGTTTAGGTGAATTAGCCCTACCTATTCCGATCACTGGTAATCTGTCAGTGTACCGTTCATAAATAAATAAATAAAAGTACCTTGTTAAAGCAACAAAATAATCTAATAATAATCTACAGAAGCTTGATGATCAGCGGCTTTCGTTGTTGATTATACCTTCCGCTGGGAATCTAACTCGCCTAACCTCTAAACTACAGAGGCGGTTGTTCTTTGTACCATCATCATCAGCAACAAAATTTGCTGAACACTTTAGTACCATGTATCAGATGCTGACCACTATTTTAAAATAATAAAGGAAAAGTGTCGATCACTGATTCTTGTCGAACACTGCCACTACCCCACTAAGGGTTCAGCAATTTTTGTTGCTGACTTTACCGTATCTACTTACTTCAACCGCTTCATATACGTCATCGGTTTCACGTCGCAGTTGGCCGTCAGTAATGCGGCTTCGAACTTCTTGTACTCCTCATCAGGTAATTGTGACGTGCAAAGATAATAAATTATGAAGAGGCGCATCTTGTCCTCTTCCGTCCCCGCGCTAGGGTCCTCTATCAAGTCCATAACAGCTTTGCTTTCTACACTGCTGCTTTTACTCATGATCTTCTCTTCTAACTCAAAGAATGAGTCCAGTCTTCTTGATTTTATTGCGTTAAGGATTGCTAGAATAGTTAAACATATTTATATTACATGTAACTGCTACATATACAACGTGTAACAAAAAGGTGTGGTCAAAATGAAAATATCCAAAGTGTATCCCATCTAGAACTTGTATTTGTTTCTATTAAGACATAATTATTAAATTTTATTTGTCATGCAATGGTTAATGAAATATTTATATTAATGAAGTTATGCGCGTCAGGCGCGCATAAGCAAGCAGCAGTGATCATAAATGTATGTACACACTAAACCACTAGGGCTGTGACTTGTTTATATTGATGTGACATCACAATAGAAATATTTAATTGAAAATTGCATAACAAATTAAAGTTAATAATCATGACTTAGTAACTCTGCATACAAGATCTAGATCGGAAACACTTTGGATCTTTTCATTTTGACCACACTTTTCTGTTACACATTGTATATACACACGCCTGCACATACACAGACGCACGGACTGCAACAAACTGTCAAATTTCCTCAATATACATATATAATATGGGTTGGGGGGTATACCATTTCTCACTTCTCATTTCTATTATCATTCATCATCATCATACAGGTAGGAAATACTATTTATTTATGTATTACTTGTAAGAAAAATTACTTTAACACTGGCTAAATGTGCTAATCGCACGAAGCCATCAACTAAAGCAAAAAAATTAAAAACAACAATGGTGTGAGGTCACCTAGGTCCCTACCGCAGCATAAGCTGCTGTAGCATTGAGCTCAACACTAGTTCGTTATCCTTTCTAAAAGCCCTTTTTTTTCTTTATGAAATAATTTGTTCTTAACCCAAGTACCTGTCGCAATTGTAGTATGCATGTCGATCAGCCGTTTCTTCTCCATGAGCTGAGGCAGTGAGTTAACGGCGCTCGTCAGCCGCTGCGTGTTGTCGCTCACCAGACTCAGCGCGAGGTCGCTGTCCGCGTCCAGGCCCATTGAGCTCTTCAGCTTTTTCACCTCGGCCTCAGAGCTCCTGATATGACCAAAGTAACATGTATGTAATGTAACATGACTATTCCATTGTTTCGTCAACATCAAATTGATCAAAGCATATTTCATTATTAAAATGATTGTCAATAATGTATTAAAAGTATCAATCCGTAATTTTTAAGTTCACTTAACATTAACATTATCGATATTGATTGGCAAAAGGTGATAAATAGAGACATAGACTATGTATAATATTGGGTAAGAGATAAAGATAAAAATACTTTATTTCTACAAAAAATTACAATGTTTTAGAAAACTAAACTAACTAAAAATATTATGTTTGTAAGCAAAGGGTACCAGTCTCAGCAAAGTGCTGAGCTAGGCTCAGCGCTGATTTCCAGTCTGGCCCCTGGGTTGAATGGTTGGAATGGGATAAATAAAGGAGAATGGATGGATGCTTGTGAGGTTTATTTGAGTACATATTGTAAGAAGGTTTGATGTGTAGGTGATAAATATTGCGATTGTTAAATTATTTCTTATAGTGATCTCACAAAGTGGTTAACGAGCCCGGTCTACGATTGTAAACGTCAAGCAAAGTGGGTACATACATAAAATGAGCTGGTGATGATGATGATGATGATATTGACATACATATGGGGTGCAATGAAAGTAATTTTCAATAAATTATAGAAATATATTTTACCTGTATTTGTCTAAGTCTTCTTGAATAGCCTCTGCGACAATGGGAAATGGGCTGCCTTTATGTTCTGTCCACAAAGGATCCCTAGAATCTAAATCACAAATACGTGTTTTGACTTTTTGGCCAGACACAGCTGCGTTTGTGCTTTCTGGAACCATAGCTCTAAAATAAACAGGAACAATTAAAAACTGAAAAACTTTCTAAATATATTAGATGTGGTATATTGAGAATTTTATTTTATTATTCATTAATATGCTCGATGGCGCAGTGGTTAATGCGCCTGGTCAGCAAGTGCTTAGGTTAAGCAACTTTCGCAAAGGCCGGTCATCGGATGGGTGACCAAAAATGTATCATCTCGTGCTCCTCAGTGCTTTGGAAGGCACATTAAGCTGTTGGTCCCTGCTGCATTAGCAGTCGTTAACAACCACCAATGGTTTGTGGCCCATTCTCTTTATCTATCCATAGGGAAGGCTCGTGCCCAGCAGTGAGGACATAAATGAGCTGATGATGATGATGATGACTCATTAATATAAATATAGTAGTAACATTGCAAGTACCTGTTTAGGGATAAATCCAGTACGTCATGGGCAAGAGCCTGGTAAGTCCATGTGTGGTGCAGCGGGGTGGCCATATCTAAATTTCTGTCTAACAGTAAGAGCATAGGCCGAGTAAAGCTGAAGGAGCCAGTCTGACCAGTGTTGCCATGGAATAAATTGTTTCTGGCATCCCATAAATTCTCCCTTAATTTTTTATCTAGCTTCTTTGCTACCATTTCTGCAGCATTGCCTTTACTGCTTCGTATTATGGGTACAGTACCTGTAAGATTTTTAACAAGTTTATAACATACAACAATAAAATATAAACTTGTAGTTTTTTCCACTAAGAGTAATCAAGAAATGACTTGCCTAGTGTGACAAACACTGAAAATAAGCTCTCCACAATAGTATCCATAATTGCTTCCATTTCAGTGTCTTTTGTGTCACCTTTATTTATTGCTGAAAATCAATGAAATATTATGAAAACATTTGTAAAATATCTACAAAATAAATATGAATATGTTTTAGAAGACGCAAAATATAACTCAGATGTATACAATATATGTAAAAATATTGTTTCTATGTCTCATAGAACTTTGACATAAGAAATCTTTGCTTACTTTCACTTACCATAATAAGACAGTAAATCTGATTGCTGGTGTTTCATAATAAAGAGATCATCTTCCAGGCAAATAAAGTTTAAATACTGATCGTACACTTTATGAATATTTACTGCGGAATTGGATTGAATGGCAGAAGCAGCTAAATCTTCGAGTTTCTGTCTTGTAATAGGGGAGATGAAGTTAAGGTGGTATTGGTCGTAGTTTCCATTGTCGAGGTCTTGGCAAATTCTGCCAAGATTCTCTTCTGTTGGTGCGCAGAAGTAAACTGCTGGTACTTCTGGTATTGGATCACGATCTGAATGGAGCTGACTGAAAGCATACAAAGTGTCTGATGTTGCTGACTACTCACTGATTTGAACAAGCAAATGCTGATAATTATAATAACTGGATTAGATCGCATCTTTTTACTATATCTGATTACTCACACATGTAAAGTCACGCCAAGCTCCCGAAGTTCTTTGACAGATATGAGAGGGGAAATTATGTCTTGACCAACTCTGTCGTATATAAGCACTTTCCATGTAGGTTCATTTGCTATAGTCTTAGTTAATGGTTGATTTAAATTAAGCATTTGTTTCAGGGCATCTGCAACGTTCAGAAAAGATTAATTATGTGTTTTAGTTGATCTTCACTATACACAAGATATTGGGAAACACTTGTTCTTACTTAGCTGACGTTCTCTAAGGGTCGTCATGATTGAGAATTTTATTAAATGCCATCCACTTTAAGTTTTTCTTAGATTATTTCATTAATTTAAAACAGATTATTTAGTTATTTCACTAATTAAACCGAGCACAGACATGAAATGTCGCCTGACGTCAAACTGTCAACTTGACATTTATTTACACGTCGGCCGGCTCGGCCCGTTATCGTTCAGAAAACCAGTGAAATAGCACCGGGTTATTGTAACTACGTCAGCAACTATACACCGGAATGACCGGAATAGACGTAGAAAATATAGAATTAGATGATCACAGACGAACGAACGAACTATTTAGGTTTTAGTAGTACGTAGTTAGGTAAGGTATTTTCTTTGTTTAAAGATAATTATTATCCCCACCCATGCCCATTGGGAAATATAGGATGACTAAAGGCCTGCGCAGACGGGGGACTTTTGTCCGCGAATTTTTTTGTCCGTCAAAATAGATCGCTTAAAACTTCATTGACTATAACGCACACGAGGGACTGTAAGTAACAAAGCCAGGCGGACAAAATCCGTGGTTCGTACGTCGGGGATTGTCCTTCGTCTGCGCAGACCTTTATTAGGTTAAAGAAACGTTTACACATTTTTTGTTTCTTTTGTTAACTTACAGTGGTGAGTGTGACTTGTTGATGGTCATCATCATTTTCATTTCATAATGTCCCACTGGTGACTTTCCACATGCAGACTTTGCACATAGAGGCGTGCTATCTGTCACGATGGCCTAATGCGTGTTGATGGTTTTGAACGACTACAATCTTACGACAACAGCCGGGACATTGCGGAAGTTGTCGAACAAATGCTTGAGTCGAAATCCATCCTGACTAGTGCATAGTGTTGTCGATCCATTACATTGACGCCTACCAATATCCAATAGCAAGCGGGTATAGTGAGCTGAGCTACGATTGAGTAGGCACCAGTGTTCGATATTTTATGCCCGGTGTTCAACAGAGTTTTCGAAGCCAAAAGATAACATAAACGTTGAAATATTACGGGATGTCAGGAAGGACGCTGGTAATCTGTATTCAATTGTTGCTAACGACTAAAATCAGTTACTGGCCCCTATTTATAATGAATAAAAGACAAAAATGTCGATCACTGGTTCCTGTCGAACACACTACCGACACAGTATACTATTGAGATGTTATTGAATAAGCATATGAGCTCAAGCGTCGCTGCGTCGAATACCCAGACACAATAGAATTTTAATTGTTATCGGTCACCTGCTGGTCGCTCAACGCTCAAGCCACCCCCTTTTACAAGAATGAGAAACACTACGGGACTGGGTAACCTAACTCTATGGTACTCAGCTCTCTTGGTCCAAAGAAGTGAAATATCTAAATTTAACGCTGGATAGGGAACTTACTTGGAAACAGCATGTGGACACAACCGTAGGCAAGGCTTACAGGCTCTTTGGCTTGTGTCGGTCTACCTATGGCAAAATGTGGGGACACAACCCCAAAATCATTAGGTGGATCTACATGACGAGATGGTGAGACCGATCCTCAGATATGGCAGCATCGTCTGGTGGCCCAGAACCAGACTGCAGATCTGTAAGAATGCTCTTAGCAAACAGAACAGCTTCTCTGGCAATCACTGGTGCCTTTAGAACCACTCCAATGGTAGCGCTGGAGGTCCTCACAGACTTTTCACCCCTGCACATTGTAATAGAGACAGAGGCAAAGAAAGCGTTACTTAGACTAAAGGTGGCCGGACTGTGGGACGCATCTAAACCTCTGACAAAACACACAAAATGGGAACCAAGTGACATTCCTGACAGGGTCATGGAAATGGGGTGTGATAAAATATCCCATATATTCATGTTCGAAAAGAAATTTAAAGTTTTATGTTCCAACCATTGACGAATGGAAACGAGGGCCACCGTCTCAGGAAAAAGACAGCCTAATCTGGTATACCGACGGATCAAAAATGAAGTCGGGCACAGGGGCAGGCGTCTATAATAACGACTTCAAGCATAGTCAAAGCATGGGAAAATTTGCCACTATTTACCAAGCAGAAACTTTCTCAATTCTCCTATGCGTAAAACAGAATATAAAATCAGCTATGAAAAAGCGTAATATATTCATTCTAAGTGACAGCCAAGCTGCGCTCAAGTCACCATATCGCCCCGGATCGACTCTGGCCTTGTTCTAGAAACCACCAAAGCTCTAAACAAGCTAGGCGGTACATAACAAGGTGAGATTGAGTCCCAGGCCATATGGGAATCCATGGCAACAAGATGGCGGATGCACTTGCCAGGGCGGGCTCGGAGAACCAGCTCATTGGTCCTGAGCCGTTTGTGGCACTTGCACCAAGTACTATTAACAAGGCCTTATAGGATTACATCGCAAACAGGCACAGCATCGAATGGAAAGAGCAGCCGGGTATGAAACACTCCAAATCTATCCAAATCTAGGCGAAAACGCCTTAGGACGGAGTAAGTTTATATACGGAGGTAGTAGAAAACAGGCCCGACTAATCATCGGTGCCTTGACAGGGCACTATGCCACAAAACAAATGCTTCACAGAATGCATCTATCAACAAATAGCTTGTGTAGGGCATGTGGAGAGGAAACGGAGTCAATGCAGCACCTACTGTGTGACTGCGACTCTCTGGCTATGAAAAGAATGGAACTCCTTGGGTTGGCCTATCCAAAACCGGAGGACTTCAGGCTTAAGGCTTTTTAAGAGTGAATTAAAGACGTTGCCAAACTTATGGCATCTATCTTTACAGAGGAAGAAGAGTGAAAGGATGGGGTTGCAAATAAGATCCCGATCGATGGTCGAAGTGTTACTGCGAGATGGGAAACCCCACTAAGATAAGACATTTATTAGCAATGGGAACTGCTTTTAGTTCAACCTTTTTTCTATACTTTTTTTTATTCCATTCATTGTCTTTTGCTTAGGAATTTTCGCGCCCCTGCGCAGTGCGCATGCGAAATAATAGCCCACTTTGTGAAAATTCTGTAAAACTCAAAGTTGCTATTTTGTTGCATTTTATTTTTTTAATGAAAAACAATTGTTTTTGTATTGATATATTTTAAACATATTTTGCACAATTTAGTAAGTATTTAATAATTAGATACATTGTTGTTCATGTCTGGTTGTAAAGTTAGATTCGGTTGTGTCATATTTTATATATTTACAAGTTTAAGATGTCACATAACGTTTTATTGCAGATTGAGATATCAAAACTTTATTGGAAACTATTGGATTATATAGGTATGTTGTGTGCTTACTACATAGGTACATACTTACATGCTAACGTACTTTTTGAAAGCTAATTCACACCAATAAAGGGTATGTATATTTTAAAAGGTACTTTTGTTAGAACAAAAACTAAATCTGTTTTTGGTATATTTCCGGCTAAGGAGTGAATTAAGTACCTACTTCATAAATTAACTAGTAGGTACGTATTGGACACGTACATATATATATACATATTCTCAGCTTTCTACATTACACAGTTTTTTTTTTATCTACTACGGGTTTGCCTTGGTTTTGTGCTCTACTCGAGAAATACCTAATGACTACGACCGACTAAGAGAAAGCAACCTAGCATAGTACTATTATTATTCTATGACCTAGCTTGTTTGTGTGATACTGAGTATTTTTTAGTCCATCCAATTCCGAGGACAAGCTAGCGAAGTCACTCGCCTCGCGGATGATGCCGACGACCTCGAGCCAGCTCCGCGGCTTAATCGTCACAATCACAACTGCTAGAGGAACCACCAAGTTTCTCGCCGATCTTAGCCACTGGTTACGCTGTAAAGGCAATATTTGGCCGCACCGAATTTCCTCGAAACAAAGCACAGACGTCTGATTCTAGATCGGTAGGTAATTCTAGCGTAAGCTGGCCCGGTGACGACGAAAACCACCAAACAGCACAGCAATGACACAGTGACGACACACAATTTTATATAAGTACCTACCTACTGTTGTTGTCTTTTAGTTAAGAGGCTGTAAGTATTTAAAAAACCTATTTATCTATATTAGATTTGTTTTTAGCTAAATAGTACTACAACAATAACTACAACAACGTAGGTTCTTACAATGTTGGTTTTATAAGTATTTTTATTATATTTAGCATACTACATAATAATATACCTATTCCGTAATCCATTTTAACATAGGTGCCTTGTAAGTTTTTTGTTGATGACACTAAAGTCAACAGCGCAAATTGTCAACGAAGTCTTGCAAGAGATAACAGGTAACTCCCAGTGTCATAGGGTTTGAGGAGAAAGCTGTCGACGGAGGTCGGCTGCAGAACTGGTGGCAGCGGCGACGCTTAGTGCGCGGGCGCAACGCAGAGTCAGTCAGTGCGTGTACGGCAGTGAAAGGTGCCATGTCGCGAGTACAGAACAGTGTTCGGACCATGGCCGGCTTACCATATACGCTGTTGTTACTTATCTGTGTCATTCTCGGAAACGGTTAGTCAACGAATCTTGAATATTTCTCACCAAATATTGTGTAAAGGTATCAAATGAAAATATTTGCATGACTTGTGTGTGTGTCCGTTCAAAATAATAATGTAACAGACGCGTAATTCATAATCTCACCTTATGCAACCGAAACGCCGATCAATTCGTTAACTACTTAACGTAACTGTTACCGCGAAATGATATACTTAGTGAAAGCTATTCGCATGTTAGTTTCGAGTTTGGCAGAACACTTAGGTATAATGCTGCGAAATGTGAAAGTGTGAGAAATGTTTAGTTTGTTGGGAGTTTTTCACCTGTATTGGTTTATTGAATATTTTATGTATTGTTTTCTTGTGAGAAAGCTCGTTGGCAGCGGCAACAGTTACTTGAGTACCTAGTTGTCTAATTGCAATTCTGCGGGCACGTCCTGTCATTTAACTTTTTCACTTGACATTGAAGGCCTGTGACCGGTTAGTGAGGCTAGGGATATTGACTTAACTACCTGCTTGGATTATTAATATTTTGAAAAACATCGTTCACCGGCTCGAACGCCTCGAAGTATCTGTAGGGTACGGGGACCCGCTTGTGTGATGTCAGCCCTTTTAAATAACTTCTGATCACTGTGGCTTAGAACCTTAGGTTATTGCCGACCAGAAAGTACGGTTTTACGCTGTAAAGACCACAGGCGGCCAACAACAGTCTTAACCAAAAAATCTTTAAATAAAAAATTCAAAAGTGTAATTTCAACCTACCTATCACTGGCTCAACTAGATAACTATTGATATATAATTGGTTATTACAGCAAGTATAAATAAATATAATTTTTTTACGTAAACCAATTATTGTTAAAAAATTTCCACGAGCAGGATTTGAACTGTCATTGGACGCTCCTGGCAATACAGGTCGGACGTTTATCAATTAGGCTATCGTGGTTACATCTGTGGATTTATACCCACGATCCGACTTTAATATGTTACTATGTGTGAAAATTGTTTATTTTGTTCTATGCTCTCATAATACAACACATATTGTAGTTCTTATACTCATCAGTTTCAAACTACCATCACGAAATTCATAATAAAATTATGTAATTTCTACCCTATTTGTGTCAATAATTTTTCTGGGTATTCAAGAGTTTGATGAATGTGAATTCTATGATTAAGTATCATTTATATTTAATATTCAATATATCGAAAACCTATGCATAATTGTTTAGATCTTCCGATCGAGTTTTGCCCTTATTGTTAGGGAATCATTACGAGTTAAACAAGCATTACTAACCAAAGCGAATAAAATACCACTCGAAATCTAAACTGTAATGTCTAGGTCTGAGACTAGTGGTCTAATCACTAGACAATAGAGGGGGTTAAACTATGAACTGTAGACCTGCCATAATCGCTTATTATAGGTAACAGACAAACACTTACTCATGTGGGAAAGTATTATACCTACGCTCATACATACATAAGTCATAATCAAATATTATAATGTGGTTATTCGTAATTGCTAATAACTTCAAGCATCTAGCTCAAACTTCGTTTAGAGATAGATCCATACAGTTCAAAAACTCTTTGAATCAAAATAGGATCATCCCAATCACGGCCTTTAACGTAAATAGGTACATAAAAATGGGCAAACTATTTGAAAATCTCCTCCTTTTAAAGACGGTTTAATACAAAGCACCAAGGAATTATGTAAAACTATATCTAGACTTCATTAGTAAAAGTTTATACGAGTACTTACCTATTCCGTAACAATAGCTACATATACTTTGTTTAATATTTAAATAACTTAATGTTGGTACGCAACAGTTACCAACAGAAATAGCATGCTCACTCAAGTTTTTTCTTACGTGAACGGAATTCAAAGTGGATGGACCGACGTGCGTTTATGTCTTTTTCTGACGAATAATGTATACGACCATAACCTTCAAGCCAGAAGCTCATACCGCACAATGATGGGAACATTAGCAGGCCCTAATGACAATAAAGATCTTTTTTCTTAATAACGATAAACACTTGCTTAATCACAAAGAGATTCGAATTACGTTTCATTCAAGAAAGAATAGGATCGGTGGCCAGGAAATATGTAATAAAAATATTATAAATTTTTCATAAGTTGTTTCCATTTATAGCAGTCACAGTATTCCACTTCTTCGTAGAAATAGTGAGAGATCGTTGTTTAATCAGCCTTTGCGCTATGTTCCAGTACGTTCAGCTTTTATAAAGCTCGCGAGCATAAAACAGAACGCATGTGATTAAAAATATTGTAGCTGTGTAACTCGTTTTTGGCTACCTAGGGCTCTTTTTGTTTATTTTGTGTCCACGGCAAGGAGTTTGAAATGTCCGGCTAAAAGATGTACAACCAAACTCAAGTAGTCTGTATAAAGTGTTTCAATAGTCATTTCAATGGCTCATTCGGTATCAAAAACACAAAATTAGAACCTAGCACTTGTTTGTATACGGAGTAGGATATAACCAGCTCAATATTGCTGACAAGTTCAGGTTTGGCGGCTGTTGATTATACTGCATTTCATTCATAGCAATTCAATTCACAGCGAGCGTGTTATTCGATAATAGCCGGCAGGCGGTACGGACAGGCACAGTCAAGTGCAGATCGATTTTGACACAATTATGTATTTGTTCCTTAACATGAGAGTTCAAATTGGTTCAGAATGTGGATTGGAATTAAGCCCACTCTGTTCTTGACTGTAAGAACGTATGATGTGCAATTTCGCTTGCTACCTCTTCTAGAAGATAACAGGGTAAAGTGCGAGTTTCAATTGCCTTCCGACCATGTTATATAATATTCTCCTTAGCCAATAGAACCCGTCTGGATGACTTGCACCCTTTTACCTACTTGTGTGTCTTCGTTTTGTTGTATTTGCCTTGTTTATTTGAAGTATCAGTCGAAAAAATATATAACGGTTTTTCCATGAGTTAAACGCATTCTAATTCTGCTTTTGTGTGTGATCTGCTTAACTGATCTTTCAATATTTGTAAAAATATTAAGATCGGATGTTGATGACGTAGTTGTCGACATTGAACAGGGGAGCCCTCCTTTGGCTTACAGAGTAAGAGTAGATAGTGTTGATTAATATCGGCGAGTTGGATTGAGCTACGATAGCATAGTTGGTAGTGCACCTGACCCGGCATGTCATGGGGGGTGCGGGTTCGAATCCCGCTCGAGGAATTTTTTCAACACTTTGTCTTTTTTCAAACAAAGAGTTTCGTGAAAATGTTGGAAAGACGCTTCCTAATATTCCAGTAGTTGTTAAAAAATCTCCTTACAGATATGGAAAACCAAAGACGATGATCTCAGTAAATATATTTACAACAGATGTCAAACGGATTATGCAAGAACTTAGTTTTCTTGCTCCGGGCTCTTGATTGGTTCTGTCTCTATTTCAACATTACAATTTAGACAGAGACGTTCGAACACATCGATGCCACTTACTACGTACATAACAAATAGTATCAAGTTGCCAGCCATGGAATACAATAAGGTACCTGGTGGCACCAGTGTTCGACAGGAACTAGAGATTGACGCTTGGAGTCGGAAACAGATTTTAATTTTAGCAACCATTCAAAACCGACCACTGGTTTCCTAGCTGCCATCCAAAAATTTTTTTAATATAATTCGATATTATTTTTTGGCCACGAAAACTTGTGTCGAGCGTCCACACGCCTGCATATCAACTTACCAAAAACTGTCAAATTTCTTCAGTAGACTATGAACTTTATGCCCTAAATCGACATTTTATATGGAGATTTTTTATAAAATTATATTTTTCATACTAACGTTTTTTTAAATTTTCTTAGCATCTATTTATGTTAACACTATAAAAATAGTAGAGTAGTGCTTTTGTTTCACTAGATAGCTAGTTTCTATAGCAGACATTAAAAATAAAAAAAAGTAAGTCAATGCCAATCCAAACTCACATTCTATCTTTTTTAACTTTTCATTGCTTAGGATACAATCCGTGCAGCCTTAATAAAATTACGGTCGAATGTCGACAACCGGGCGACCACTAGTTTTTATAAATTCATGACTGCCCAATCAAATAGTTTATTCATTCTTCTCAGAATAAACCACGCGAGAAATGGTTCTGTTGCCAACATAGGTAATAGGTATCTAATAAGTCAAAACTATCTGTCCCACTTTTATACCCATTTTCAAATTGGTAACTACAAATTATAAATCTATTAATATTAACACAGCCAGGTTTTCGGATCATAAATATTTCCTTATTATTATAGTTTTTAAGCTTAATTCGTGTTATACTTTTTTATTACAACGCGACGCCACTTACTACGACATACTTTATTTAGCAGCTAATTATTTAGTAGAGAACATGCTTAATCGAGATCTGCAACAATAGCACTACAATGTTCATATTGGGCTACGATTCTGTTCTTTTAAAACATCTATAAACATGTCTCAGCGGTTTGATTCTGTCATTTTTCCCATAGCGCGAATGACTTCGTCTGGCCAAAGGCCAAATCAGCTTACCTCGAACTCTATCACACCAGCTTACAATAAAATAAATACTTATTTATTCAGTTCAGTAGACGTAGGCGTTTCATTATACAATCATGTAGAATAGTGACGATATATCTTTGACTTTTGCTAGACCGGTTATCAAACATTATGATTATGTCAGTGGGTTATAAGGAAGATCGTGACTTCCTTTGACATCGACTATAACGGGTTGTACTGTTGTATGAATCATACTTCAATTTGGAATACGAATGTTATAATAAACTTTCACTTTCAGTGAAATATTAATGGAGGAAGCCTAGAATAGACACTAGCGTCTATTCGAAGTACGTACGGTTATAACTATTTAAAATTTATGATTGAAGTTACATAAATAAGTGCTTGTCTCAGGTCCATCACTCTTACAAAAACCTAATTACAGTCAGAACAAGTTATGACTAGGCAAATAAAATTTTAAAGACTGGCTTTTACGCTTCGCCAGCTGCTTTAGAAGCACGCTTCGCTCGCTCGGCTTGTGTGATATATTTGAGTTAAAGCCCCAAAAGTAGCTAGTGATATTTCTGTCGATGATTTCGACTAAGAGAAACCGACAGTAACCACCCTTTTTAATACGCTTGTATTTAACAGTTCTGCTTGTTTTGGCGCGATGGAATAGTGGCCACGATGGTATAGTTGGTATATAAGTCCGGTGACGCTGAGAATGCCCAGTGGCAATCAGCATACTCTCTCAAAAAAAAGTTTGTTCATGCTATAGCTTGAACCAACTTATAGCTTAAGAGTGCGCTAAATGTTTCGATTGTTTATAGCACTTTGATTTTTGTTATAATTAAATGTTGGTTCTGTGATAACTACGCTTTCGAAAATTTTTTGGAGACCTATTTTGTAAAATATGTTTTTAACTACCATCATATATTGACTGATGTTATTGAATGTACACACGGCGGCAGATCAACCTAACCCAAAACTGTCAAATTTCTACAATCAATTTTGAACTTTAGTGTTTGGTTATAAGGATCAATATTCATTGGAGAAATTTGACAGATTTGGGTAGGTTAATCTGCCGCCGACTGTACTTAGGCAGTTAGGTAAAACAATACTGTTTATTCGCTTCGGTGTATTAAAATAAGTTGACTATTCATGCGTAATTGTAACTAATGATATTCCCTTGTGGCATTTTGGAAATACTCAAATTAATATTATACTAATTGCCGAATTGGAATTTATATTGCGGTTTCAACTTGTTTGCGTAATTATATCACTGTCAATGGTTGTGTGCGCCTTAACAGATATTATCATTGTTACAAATAAATCACTTAGGGGCTAATTAACATCAAATATAATCTGTACAATATATTGACTGATCGTAAGCTACAAGTGGTGAATTAGCCTTAGTTTTAAATTATATGTAGTGTATGTATATAGGTATGGTAGGTAAATGACACAGATTCCAAACAACATGATAGTAAAAGGTTGTAAAGTAATCTAAAAAATAAGTGAACGACTTATGAAAAGAAAATACATTTAAGAAATTAAAACTATTTATTGAATCACAACTTTTTTTCTATGTAAGTCATAAGTCATTAGTATTTATTGCAACATGTTGGTATTGTAATTACCTGAGTAAGTAGGTATTCTGAAGATCTCTCTTATAAGACGATATCAGACACTGTCGTACTCAGAGACGTCAATTAAGTTTTAATGACAATTAAGTCTCTTGCTGTCACTTTTTTATGTATAGTGCTAAATAGAGAAGGAAAGACATTTAATTGTTATTAAAACTTAAAAAACGTCTCTGAGTACGACAGTAAGACCAGTAAACTCTATCCGAGGGTTGAAAAATCGATCAATAGAAACAAAACAAATGAAGGCGAAGGGTATGGCACACTAGCGCCGCTAAAGGATTTAATTTGATAACTGCTAAACTGGATTTTTTTTTCAAACATTGCGGACCTTCCGACACTAGGCAAACATCTATTATTTAATAATTGTGCACTACTTTTAGGTTTGTTTTTGTATTCATTCGCTAACATCAAAAGTGGCCATTGTTTGTGAATAAATGCGATAGCCCGTTTTGTGAATAAACCACACAACAAAAAGTAGTGCACAATTATTAAATAAATATTATGGATGCTTTCCTGTTGTCGGACGGTACGCAATGTTTAAAAAAAATCCGGTCTGTTAGTAATTGTCAAATTATTAATTGGTGGCGCTAGTGTGCCCTTACCCTTCGCCTTAACACTCTGCTCTAATTTTAAGGTGCTGTTATCAATCAAACATTTACCTTCTTTGTAATAAAAAAATACGGGTTTAATTAACATTTTATTTGTCTGACACACACATACAAAATAATTGTGTTTATACATAAGTTTACGTCAGTAGTCTATGTGAATTGAACCTCAATTTCTCGCATCAATCGGAGCATTATCCGTTCGAATACCGAAGTTTATCTTAAAAGATCGTATCCCAAATTCAAATTCAAATTCAAATTCAAAATAATTTTATTCAGTTTAGGCTACAAGTAGCTCTTGTGAATGTCACTATGCCATCGGTTCGTAAGTCTACTCTGGGCGGGAGATCTTGTACTGAGAAGAACCGGCAAGAAACTCAGCAAGTGTCCAGCTCTTTTCTCCCTTACAGCGTCAAAAATATTGGAAAATGCCCGATCACAGCAGGACACTTTCCATCTATACTAATATTATAAAGCTGAAGAGTTTGTTTGTTTGTTTGTTTGTTTGTTTGTTTGAACGCGCTAATCTCAGGAACTACTGGTTCGAATTGAAAAATTCTTTTTGTGTTGAATAGTACATTTATTGAGGAAGGCTATAGGCTATATTATTACAAATAAACACAGAACATACTTATAGAAGAGAACCACAACATGTAAAAAAAAACAAAAAATAAAAAATCTAGGTTAACAAATTTACATCAGGTAAAAGTTTCAATTTCCACAATGTCATACAGTACCACTAGTAGTAAAAGTCAAAAATTGTTTCAGAAAAACAAAGTCAAACTATAGTGAATAATACTAAAAATAAGATAAGTATGCAAGAGCAGGCTAGCCTCCACAGGCGGCACCCGTTCACGAGTATGACATATGAATCAGCCATCGCTTCGCTCAAGGTTGTAATTGTTGTTTTTAATTATTTCCAGTGTGGTGCCAGAAGGACAAGGATACCCCAGCGTACGTGTGCCCGGAAGGCACGCAAGGCAACGGCAATTTCGCAGACCCGGCCACTTGCAGACGCTTCTATCAAGTACGACCCTTCTCCCTTCGAACAATTTAATTGAAAGGCTTACAGAAACCGTAACCACGTTGGTTATTCTTGTCTAGTTTGGACATGAGGCAATAAAAGGTCTTGGTAGCCTAGTTGGAGGAGCTGTCGCCTAAATTTCACAATTGTTGTGGGTTCGAGTCCAACCAGGGGCATTTCGTTCTTTTTTCAAGTAAATTTAGCATTTAAAAAACAAAATACGCCTCGGTGGCTGAGTAGTAAAGTGCTCGGCCTGATATCTGAAGGTCTCGGGTTCAATTCCCAGGTCGGGCAAAGTGTGTGTTCGGATTTTTCGATGCATAGCCCGGATCCGCTGCAAGCATGGTGATTAATAATACCCATTAATTGTAGCGATGACTTGAATTCAATGATAGCGGCCTTTGCCCAGCAGTGTAACAGTTGACAGTATAGGTTATTGAGTTACTTAACTTACTTTAATCCACAATAACAATAACTAGTAATCAGTAAATTTTCCCTCTCTCACTTCTTACACCAGCTAAGTCATCATCATCATCAGCTTATTTATCTCCCCACTGCTGGGGCACGAGCCTTCCCTATGGATGGATAGGGAGAACGGGCCATAAACCACCACGCGGGCCCAGTGCGGATTGATGGTTGTTAACGACTGCTAATGCAGCCGGGATCAGCGGCTTAACGTGCCTTCCGAAGCACGGATGAGCTCGAGATAATACATTTTTGGTCACCCATCCGATGACCGGCTTTTTGCGAAAGTTGCTTAACCTCAGCATTCGCTGACCAGGCGCGTTAACCACTGCGCCATCGAGCTCTTCCAGCTAAGTGCTGGTGCAAAAAACACTCATCAAAAACTTATTTTTTCACTTTGGAGACATAATTAAGGCCGAATTTTATACCAAAACACTTTTATAACAAGCTTGTTGTAGCAGAACCATTGCTGACATTTATACGAAAATAAGATGTTATTACATCTATATCATATCATGTTATAAATAATATAAGTGTGCACTCATAACTATGTTTATGCAATCACACGAGTATATTTACCTAGTGACGATGATTGAACGATTTAAGTTTTTATTACTCTAGTAATTTTGCTAATGTTGCTTTTGAGACTATCCAAGGAAACATGAAACAAATCTAATAGTTAGTTCAAGTTCAAGTAGTTTCAATTACAAATTGAAAAAAAATAAAGTGTTGAAAAAAATCCACGAGCGGGATTCGAACCCGCACCCCATGACATGCCGGGTCAGGCTCGAGAACCTTTAAAATTGTAATTGAAACTACTAGAGCTTGCGTAAAATTATACATAGTAACTATAATAATAGATCAGAAAGTTTATCGAACGTGAGATAAAAACAGTAATAATGCCATGCAAGTTAAAAACAATGTCAAGTAGCTTTATAAAATGTCAGCAAATAGAATAATTTTATTATAATTTATCTAGGTAATCTAAAATATATATATAACGATCTAAGCCAATGTAGTTTCACTATTGAATAAAGACCTTGGAACCATTCAATATTTTTAGCTTTTTCATTGGTGTACAAAACTCAATGTGTTCATAATTAAAAAAAACCAGCCAAGTGCGTGTCGGGCCACGCGCTGTGTAGGGTTCCGTAGCCCATCTCAATAATGCGAACTCTGAGAAGAGGAAGGAAGACGCAGGAAGATTAACGATGACTCATATACTTAAATGTAGATAGGTACTACCGGTTTCACACACCTGAGATCGTTATTTATGTAGTTCCCAATGAGGAATTTGTACAGACATGACGAAATTATAAGGGTTCCTTGTTGATTACGGAACCCTAAAAATGAGTAGGAGAAGCCAACATTAAAAGGGACACAATCTTCTAGATTTGAAATAACATATTGTTAACAAAAATAATATTGAGTCCATTATTTTGCAACAGATACATAATAAAAAAACATGAAATTTTAAATAGGTGTCTACGTCATTCGGATTCGGCATTCAAAGTGTAGTCAACGCAAATCATTTGGCACTATTGACATTTGACTTTGTCGTGCAACCGGTTCTCGACAAGATTAGCCGGAATGTCGATAAAAACTACTTGGAAGTGATGATGAAAGACCAGTTCCAAGTATAACAGATGTACCGTACTATGTAGTAAAGACTTTTTACTACCTACAGCTTCATGGAATTTACTCCCACTTTTCACACATTATTTTCTCACTTCATCATTTACTCATTATACTACAAGGATTCTTTTGTTTACTTATCTAATTAAAAACTTTCTCTCTCCTTATTAACCCGTCGTCTACCGTAAACTTGTGTCTGTAACAATAGAATTTTAATTTGGTTGGCGGCGCTGATCAGCGCTCGCGCATATCAAAGATTAATAATCCCACGTGACGGCGGCCGGATGTGTTATTCTGATTAATTACTTCCAATTTGTCTGTTGGGAGCATCAGTATCAGAGACATTGAAGTATTTCTGGTCTTTGGCAATAATGTATGTTCATCTCTTGATTTTTTACTTTTTATTTTTAAGTGTTAATTGCTACACTTAAGCTGAATCAAACATTTATATAAAATACAGTGAAAAAATTAAACACTCACCCGACCCAGCCAGGAATCGAACCTGGGTCTTCCGCAATCCGGTTTAATTTTTTCACTGTATTTTATATAAATGTTTCCATCTCTTGATTTTTGATTTTCCTCTTCTTCTAGACCCAAATAGATTGAAAATATGTATAATTTTTTTAAATCTTACGGGAAAGCACAGTGCCTCCATCTCGCCTGATGTGAAGTGATGAGAAGGCCAATTGTGGAAGCGCACTTCACCAGGAATCATCATTACTGAGGCACTAACTATCTTTATCTCTGGCTGCCGGACCACAACAATGCTACAAACATTGATGTTATGGCGACATACTTATATAAGTATATTTTAATTCCTACTTCAAAAGTTTTTATATTTAGTAAATGTTAATCACACGGCGCGACGTTCCAAACAATACATTTTGAGCAATTCCAAAAGTTATGTGTTAATGACTAGGCAATTGTTTCTATGAGAATGACCGAGAGGTCAAGTGTATAAAGATTCATAATTATTAATTATATACTTAAACTACATTTTAGTATTTTGTTATGTTATGTTATTATACAAATGTGTTATCTTAAAACGGGTTCTGTTTTTTATATGTTTTGATCTATACCTCAATTTCGGTCGAAAGGTTAAGATGAGACCTACGATGGAATATACCCAAGATGCGTATTATTAATTCATATGTCTTCTACTCATCTGTAGTTAAAGAGCATAGGCGATTACCAAGGTTTTTAAGAAAACATTATTATAATATCTAATACAATCTAAACTATAATACCTAGTAACTTACACTACAATAGAACATCATTTGTAGGTAGGTAGGTATATGATATATTTTATATAATATATATTTTACACTTTTGTATTTATTCAAATACAATAATAAACATGTCAATAATCTCGTTACTAATGATTACTATAAATATTATAGTTAAAGTAAAAATTACAATTTATAAAACACTGTGTTCATATTCATCATCGATCATGATATGCGTAGGCTATGGCCTATTTTTATCATAAACAAATAAATACAGTAAATCTGTAAAGTAAATCGTCCTTGACCACATCAAATCCTTGCGCTGTGTACATTTATAAAACGCTGCCCAAATAAGTTCAGCTTGTTCCAAACTCGACTATGCAAGATTGCAAAAACTATACATCTTTTACAGTTCATGTTTAAAACCACTCAAGACAGCTATTACTCAGCTTCCTCCATTCACTCTCTTACTTCAGATCCATCGTGACAAATGGTCGTGGCCGGAAGTCACTTTGAGATTTTTTTCAATAGGAAACACTTATTAGTTTATCTTAAGAAGAGTGCTACTACTAGCTTTAGGTGAAGATAAAGGTCAAGCAATTTCATAATGAATAAGATGAAAATGTTAAGGAAGCAAAGTTTGGGCGTTTTGCGCTTGTATCTACTCGCGTTAAATTTACATATTAGTTTATCCTGGCGTTTGAACCTTTTGCAAAATCGGTAGTCAAATTGAAACTGAAAAAAATATTAATAATTGCGTTAAGTATTGACACCAATGTCTGACATCAGTTTTCTTCTTCAAGAAATAATATAAGATTTTACCTTTTTTTTATTTTTAAGTGCTAATTGCTGCACTGAAGCTGAATTAAATATTTATAAAATACAGTGGCTGGGTCGGGTAGTAGGTATAAATATTTAATTCAGCTTCAGTGCATCAATTAACACTTAAAAATAAAAAAAGGAAAATTTACTATAACGTTGTGTTATCAAATTTGTGGTATTTCATCTGTAAAGATGAATCTGCATAGCTGATCGGTTGCAATAACCGTTAGATAGATGGCACTCAGTGCAGCCGCCCGGATTGCGAAAGACCCAGGTTCGATTCCTAGCTAGGTCGGGTAGGCATTTAATTTTTTCACTGTATTTTATAAATATTTAATATAGAATTTCATTAAAATTTTACTGGGTGACAGCTAGGAAGCAGGTAGTCTGAATACATGTTGCTAAAGTCAAAAGTCAGTTACTGATCCCTATTTTAATGATTATAAGAAAAAAATACGATCTATGGTTCCTGACGGAAACTTCTGCCACTACCCTAGGGTAGTGGCAGAAGTTTCCGTCAGGAAGGAACTAGTTCCTTAAAGTGTTTGTAAAAAATAAGGTACCTTAGTGTGTTTTATAAACATTAGCAAAAATTAAGGAGTTTTAATGAAATTGCTATCACTGCCACTAGACAGGATAATAAATAAATAAATAACATCAAAACAAAACTATGAATTATACTATAGAGAAATATGTACATTTTTGGTCCATTGTACGAGTCTATTCTTTAGGAGCTCTTAATTAAATTTGAGCGTCTCTAATTAATTGTTTAACAAAAGGGTCTCTCCTCAGATAAATCACTGACGGCAGATAGATAATGAAAGTTTCGTATAGGTAGATATTAATTAAAGCCTGGAGCTGATAATGCTAACTTTTACGCGCTGGTCCGTTCGACCGTCAAGACGTAATTAATGGGCGGCGAATCAAAATTTTGCTCCCTATTTTATTTAAGATTTCAATAGACAATGTCTTACAGATTCATAAGAAAAGTCCTTAGTTGTAAATGGATAAGTTTTTCTGTAGAAAATGTTTTTCCTTTTTTGTTTATATAACAAAAGGTTTTTTTTAAGGTAAAGCCTTAAGATTTTTTTCTTAAAGCTTAACGTATTGTGGATTAAAAATGTTGCCAGTTAATTAATACAATTATGCTGAGCGCACAGGGAAGCATAAGAATTTCTATAGCATTGAAGCAGCGCGTCTTGGTGAAGAACGAGGTTGTTATGGAGATACATTAGATAAGATGGTAGTAACTAGCCAGGTGGACTAAGCTTTTTCACAAACCAAACCATGTGCTAAAAACATATAGCCCTCGCTGAAAATCGAATCTGGGACCTCAAAGTCTACGTCATCGAGGTCTATTTACAAAACCACAGACTAGAGGCGATTAAATGGCAAATTATGTACAGTCACAATCATTAACATGTGTACACTTCTGACTGGTTTTAACTCTTATTACATTGTATTACAAGAGTTACATTGTTTACATGTTAATACTCGCGACTGTACACAGTGCGGCACTCGATGATAGACAAATTTGTTTTTTTTTTTTACGAACATAATCATTATGTAACCTAATTTAATCTTCTCTTATTTCAGTGCGTCGACGGTTATCCCTACTTGAATAGATGTCCTTCGGGATTATATTTCGACGATATTAGCAAGTTCTGCACATTTAAAGTGGAGGCGAGATGTGGACCCATTGCTACGAGTAAGTACCTACCGAGTAAAAGCTTAAAAATCACTGTGATGAATACGAATCATTTCTCTGAAAACTCATTCCACCCAACATTTTTAAAATCTCATTTTTGTAAGCAAAATCTTGTTTGTGAGACTTTTCTGGCCTCAAACTACTCTGGGTTTGGATTATATTTGAGAGTGGGTGCATGGGGGGGGGGTCTAAGTTTTGCACTTATATTGGTTGATGGGGATATATTATTACTAGCAGCATTAATTATGTTTCGTTAATTTAGTGATTAGACAGCTATTCACACAGTAAATAAGGATTCAGCAAAATCTCAAAAAAAAGAAACTGCGAGATTCTCCTTGACGTTTGTAACTAAATTAAAATTTTTACGTACCTACACATTCCGTGGTCGGCTAGGTGACTTTTCTAAAACTGTTTAAAACAGAAACCACATTCAGGGAAGCTTTGCTTATAAAATTTTAATAGCATTGGCAGGTTTAGCCTCAGCGCCGATTGTCAAGCGTAATGCAATTTACCGGTGGCTAATTGACATCCAGCCTGTTTGCAAACAACAAACTCGCCGTGTAACCGGAAGGCTAATGCGTTTGCCTTCCTAATCACAATGACGTTGCTTGATTGTAATACTTAAGAGTCTCTATATAAGGTCACTTTTTATCAACTGCAAATATTTTGACAAAACATCTAATTATATCAGAGACATAAGGCCCTAGCATTTAAAAACAAATTCAGGCTGGTTTTTTTTTTAACTTTTCTTGACACAAAAATTGTAATATTTTTAAGAGCGGCCTCTCTATCGGCTCTTTTGAATGAAACTAGGGGCACGTGTAAGCGGTGAAGGCATTACGGCCTTTCTGTTTCGACTCCTTTGAGTTGAAACTACCGAAAGTGCTTTATTTTTCTTTTTAATCGAAATGTCTTTTGGCGTTTTTCTTGAAAACTAGCGTATAAAAAATTAAGGTTTTTTCATAAAAATAGTTTATATAAGTTGTTGAATTTATCCTCAAAATATTTGCAGTTGATAAAATGTGACGTTATATATGTAAATAGAGGAATATATAAAAGTGAATAAACAAAACACAATAAAAAAACGTTTTCCAGTCAATGTTTTTGACCAAGGTTTGCTAATGTAATGATTCATCATTAGGTGAAGAGTTCCAACTTCAAAGACCAAATAATTTTCAAACCAATAAGCTAATTTAAATGATTATTTTAAAATACAATGACCTGAAAGTTTTAAAATAAAATTATAGTAAGTAGTGGTCACTGCTACTATACCTAAAGGAAAGGATAAAACCGTATAAAGTCACTTCACCTTTTTTTAAATGTTTTGTTAGACCTCGATCGAAAACCGAAATTTTGCACAAAGGTTCTTTGACGTACATAGGCAAAAGAAAATATAAAAACACAAATGTTGAAAAAATTTCCACGAGCAGGATTTGAACCTGCACCCTTCTGACATTCCCGGTCAGGTGCTTTTCCAATTGAGCTATCGTGAATCTAACCAGCCCGCCGAAATTATTCAACACTTTTTACTTTTAAAGCCAAAGGCGCCCATTCAATGTCAACAACTACCGTCACTAACATCCGATCATAATATTTTTACAAATATTAAAAATCAGTAAAGAAGTAAGGAAGCTATTTATACAAATAATTTTTAACGCAAATTTTGTTGCGAACAATTTATAAAATGTTCGCAACAAAATTTGCGTTAAAAATTATTTGAACAAAAGAAAATATTCCAAAACTCTCTCACGATTTCAAGACATGGTTTACGCGGTCGAAGTCGCAGACAGTCGCTAGTAGCACATACCCCCTTGAGCGTCGAGCGACCAGCAGGTGGCCGATAACAATTAAAATTCTATTGTGTCTGGGTATTCGACGCTTGAGCTCATACATGAACAATGACAATTGCTTTCAGCGCCCGCCCCCATCACCGAAGCTCCATTAGACCTGGCGACGAAGTGTGACTTAGCAGAGTGCATTTTGCCATATTGCTTCTGCTCCAAAGATGGCACCATCATACCCGGCGGTATTGAACCTGAAGAGGTAAGTTTCTTATCGACTCCAACCAAAATATTTTATTCAGCTTAAAAAAAAATTATGATCGTAATAAACAAAAATAAAATCTATACTAATGTTATAAAGAAGAAAACTTTGTATTTTTGTATGTATGTATTATGTATGTTTGCAAACGAATAAACTCAAAAACTACTGGAGCGATTTAAAAAATTATTTCACCATTAGAATGCTACATTAGCGCTGAGTAACATAGGCTATATATAAAAAAAAAAACTTAAAATGTCAATTAAACAATAATTTTCCAATACAAAATGGTTTGTTTGTTTGTTGTCATGGAAACCATTGATATATATAGGGTTAACTCAATGATGGAAACTGTCAAAGTGGTACGAAGTCCGCCAGGTCAGCTAGTATACAATAAAGAAGTGAAACCGAAAAGGACCCCACTCAGAAAATTATCATCGCCCATAAACGTCCCACTGGTGGTGGGTTCAGGCCCTTAAATGTACACATAGGCACGATTGTGGCACTGTTAAAGATTTACGGCTCCCGCTCACGATCGACTTTTTGTAGACCGATAATCGGACCGATTTTTTCTTCGAGGTTTTATTACCGATTTTGTGACCGACTTTTTGTAGGACGTGTGCGTTGCAACATAGAATTCCATACATTTCTATACGTTTCATTTTCACCGTCTGGGGGCTCTTATTCTACTTTTTTACGGAGTGTGTCCAAGACCGAACTCAAAGACGTCAATTCAAATTCCGTCCGTAATTGAGTGGAATTCGCTAGTTGTTAGTATTTTTATCAAATTATTATTGCCGAAGGTTTCTATTTCATAACTTTGTGTTTTATTGTCCTTATAATAATAAGAGTAAATTGCTTTGATGTATGTTAAGTAAAAAGGTTAAAATAAAAACATAGGACAAATACCAGTGTCAACGGCTTCACGAAACAATTAGGAATTCTAGATATTTTAATAGATCGCGACCGGAACGAGATAGCCACTGCTCTGGTTACGGTCGAATGACTAATGAGGTCCCTAATAAGGTACTCATCAGTTTGTCGCCTCCAACCTATTCCTCTGGGAAATTAAAGTTCATGCCTCAATTTTAACCGTGAACATCAACGGTCAGAAATTTTATCTTTAACTCTAGCTACTTTAAGTATTTATTCTATGATGGACATAAATAATTATTTATAAAAACGTAAGTTATTATATATCAAAATATTGTCCAAATCGTGGAAATTTTATCATTACCTTATCTTACGATAACAATGGGCACGAATAGCTGAACGCGCCTTCGGAAGCATGGAATATAGAGACTTTTTTAAATTTACATACCTCCCGAAAGTTCTTTGACTTGAACGATTGCAAACAGAACTCATCACTATAGAATATTCAAACTATATCAATAGTTTTGTAGGCATTGTAAAAATCAGAATAACTTGTGTAAGCGTTGTTTTTTCAATCGTCGGATATAATATCCACCCGATAAAGTATTATCCGATCAAATGAAAATATGATTGGCAATAGGTACAATAAAAAACAAGAAATAACAACATATTTTCAAATAGGCTGTATATTTCAAAGTTAAAAGTGTTTTTAGGAGATATTTTATTGAGAGGTCGGTCCTACTAATTAGCGGCAAACACGTGTAGGTAAATTAATTTCCATGAAAACTGTTTTCGAATTATCTAGGATTTTTTTCTCTGATTTTTAAATAAAACCTAGTTATAATTTACAGTCTTTGTAATGACTCAGTGGCCTAGAAGCAAAGCGCTGGACTTGACGTCCGGATATCCGAGTTCAATTCCTAAATTAGACAAATTGTGTTTCGGATTTTGTGATGCATATTGTGGTTTGTGATCATCAACATCAACAATCATGGTGATTAAGCCAATACCTATCGATTGTAGCGATGACTTGATTTCAATGATGAAAGCCTTTGGTCAGCAGCAGTTACTTTAATTTACTAACTGTAACGGCTTAAAAGCACCCTTATTTACAAATGTCCAAGTAACTTTTATTGGTTGGCAGACGCCTCAAATGATCATGCTTACCTTCGACGGCGCCGTCAACTTGAACAACTACGACTTGTACAAGAAAGTTTTCAGCGGCAAGATAAAAAACCCGAACGGCTGCCCCATACGGGGGACGTTCTTCCTCTCGCACGAATACAGGTAACAAACTTATATACATATATTACAAACTACTTATATGTTGTAGAACAACATGTAACATATTAAATATAGCTTAACTTTATTTGCCGTTATACCTATTGTTAGTCACTCACCAGCTCGTTTTATGTCACCACTGCTAGTGCAAGAATCTTCCTTATAGATGGAAAAACCACAGAGAGAACGGGTCATAAACTACTGCGCAAGCCCAATGCGGATTGGTGGCTGTTAACGACTGCTAATGAAACCGGGACCAACGGCTTTACGTGCCTTCCAAAACATGGAGGAGCTCGATTTTTTGGTCACCCATCTGATGACCGGCCTATGCAATAGTTACTAATAGCCGTGTGTATAGTGATATATACACGGCTATTAGTTGTGTTCACGATGTGTACATTTAAATTATTGATACAATAAAAAACTACACGTTAGCCATACATTATAAATAGGACAAAACGCACTTCCTAAAATTACAAAAACACAAATGTTGAAAAAATTTCCACGAGCAGGATTTGAACCTGCACCCTTCTGACATTCCGGGTCAGGTGCTCTTCCAATTGAGCTATCGTGGTTCTAACCAGCCCGCCGAAATTATTCAACACTTTTTACTTTGTAAGCCAAAGGCGCTCATTCAATGTCAACAACTACCGTCATTAACATCCGATCATAATATTTTTACAAATATTAAAGATCAGTTAAGAAAATAAGCAAGCTATTTTATAAAATGTTCAAAATGATTTTTAAAGCAAATTTTGTTGCGAACAAATTACAAAAACACAAATGTTGAAAAAATTTCCACGAGCAGGATTTGAACCTGCACCCCTCTGACATTCCGGGTCAGGTGCTCTTCCAATTGAGCTATCGTGGTTCTAACCAGCCCGCCGAAATTATTCAACACTTTTTACTTTGTAAGCCAAAGGCGCTCATTCAATGTCAACAACTACCGTCATTAACATCAGATCATAATATTTTTACAAATATTAAAGATCAGTTAAGAAAATAAGCAAGCTATTTTATAAAATGTTCAAAATGATTTTTAAAGCAAATTTTGTTGCGAACAAATTACAAAAACACAAATGTTGAAAAAATTTCCACGAGCAGGTTTGAACCTGATGTGTTGAATAATTTCGGCGGGCTGGTTAGAACCACGATAGCTCAATTGGAAGAGCACCTGACCCGGAATGTCAGAAGGGTGCAGGTTCAAATCCTGCTCGTGGAAATTTTTTCAACATTTGTGTTTTTGTAATTTGTTCGCAACAAAATTTGCTTTAAAAATCATTTTGAACATTCCTAAAATTAGTTTAAAAAAGCGGCCAAGTGCGAGTCAGACTCGCCCATGAAGGGTTCCGTAGTAGCAAGTAACATAATGTCATGGGGAAATTTCTTACACCCCGAAGAACACGATATCCGTCGTCATGTTGTACTAAATTATCTATATAAATTGCGGTTTACGATTTATGACGTACTAAAAAAAAACACTTACTAGATCTCGTTCAAACAAATTTTCGATGGAAGTTTGCATGGTAATGTACATCATATATTTTTTTTAGTTTTATCATTATCTTATTTTAGAAGTTACAGGGGGGGGGGGGGAACACATTTTAGAAGTGTCTCTCGCGCAAACTATTCAGTTTAGAAAAAAATAATATTAAAAACCTCAATATCATTTTTGAAGACCTATCTATAGATACCCCACACGTATGTTTGATGAACAAAAATTTTTGAGTTTCAGTTCTAAGTATGGGGAACTCCCAAAATTTATTGTTTTTTTTTCTATTTTTGTGTGAAAATCTTAATGCGGTTCACAGAATACATCTACTTACCAAGATTCAACAGTATAGTTCTTATAGTTTCGGAAAAAAGTGGCTGTGACATACGGACGGACAGACAGACAGACACACAGACAGACAGACAGATAGATATGACGAATCCATAAGGGTTCCGTTTTTTGCCATTTGACTACGGAACCCTATAAATTACACGTAGTTTTTTAGCCATACATTATCAATAGGACAAAACGCACTTTCTAAAATTAGTTTAAAAAAATTGGCTACTGTATTGATTAGGTAATAGCCAAACCGATAAATACTCGGTTGAATATGCAATATTGTGGTTTAATCCCAATGGCTCCATTGAATACTGACGTGAAACCATTTCTAACACAAGCGTATTAGCTTTCTGGATCGGTTAACTGGGCTATTGTCAATGACGTTCATCGCACAATAGTGATAATCCTTTAAATCAGATATTAATCTGTCAACTTTATAATGTATTGCATTGCATCCGATGTAATGTTATGTGACATGTCAATGTGCCATTGCTTTAAAACTCTGAAAATGATCAAGTTTAAAATGAGCTTTATATGTACTATCTCTAGTTAATAAATAGACAAACTGTCATTGAAAAACTTAAATATACCGTGAGCACATGACTAAATATCCGTGAGTACGACTTACTCGTATTCGTATATCTAGAAGTGAAAAGTACTAAGTGACAGATACCACTACTTTAAATCACATTTGTTTTTGGCTTCTGTCCAACACATATATGTCAGGAGCAGCACCAACGTTTCCTAATCTAGAATCTTACAAATATAGGTAAAAGAGGTCACTAGTCGTTTCCACAGCGATCATTTCTAATAACTAGAACAGCTATAAGTATTTAGGCAAGGCATGTCCGAGGCTATCTTAGTCAGCCCCAAAATTCTTACACTAACCGTTATATAGCCCTGTTTTGTTATTTCATTTTTTAAATATTAACAAATAAAATGAATTTTCTTTTCAGTAATTACGTTATGATCCAAACGCTCGCCCACGATGGGCATGAGGTAAGCAGATTATAATTATAACATCTACAGCGTATCTTATTTGTACAACATTTTATTTGAAAATTTCCTTCTTTTCTGTATAACAATATTTCGTTGTTATTTGAACGTAGTTACTTATTTTTTTAACGAAACGAAAATGTATGTAACATTTTTCTCGAGACTTTTTCTCGTTTTTTTAATTAGATTATCTTCCTTTCTGATTATCTGTGATGCTTTACGTAAAAATCCTTTAACGAAATTTAGGGTTTCTTCATAATGCTTTACTAACATCGTTAAAGCTTTTTTTTTATTCAAGAAACGAAGGTGGAACGTTGAATAGCGATACATTTAATAAAACAGAATTTAAATTAAAAAAGATGTTGGAATTACAAAGAACTTGCTTAAAAATAGGAACAAAAAAACTTATTTCAAAACAGATGCGATTTTTTAACAAGGAGCCCACAAATTATTATTTCTTTTAGATGGCAACTGGAACAGTGTCTCAGCAACAGGGACTCCAAGACAAGGGTTACGAGGAGTGGGTGGGGGAGATGATCGGAATGCGGGAGATCCTGCGCAAGTTCGCCAACATCTCCCGCACCGAGATCACAGGCACCAGGGCACCATTCCTGAAGCCCGGGAGGAACACCCAGTTCAAAGTGAGATAGGTTTAAAATATTATTCACAAATAAATTTGCTTGTATTTTTTTCCTTAGTTGATGGCTTCGTGTGATTAGCACATTTGGCCATTGTCGAAGTAATTTTCTTACAAGTTATATAAATAGACAATATTTTTTATGTTAATATTATGATGATGAATGATAATAGAAATGTAAAGTGAGAAATGATATACCTCCCAACCCCTTGAATATCCCAGGAAAGATGTGGTGCTTTACTAAGACCTGGCCCTTCGGACTTCGGAATTTAAAAAGTGACGTTGCACTTGTATTTATTTGTATGACTGATACAGTAAAGATAATAATATCTATCTGCACTTAGGGGCAAAGAAATCGAATCACCGTAACACTTTTTTTACAAACGAGATAGCGTGGTTCTCCGCCTTCTCCAAGGTTAATCGGGACCTGATTGTGATGATAGCAGTCCACAGGGTCAACAAGGGAGATCCATATCTCCATAGACACCCAATTCCCATAGTCAGTTCGTTTGTCCGTTCAGACGCCAAACTGTGTAGAGTTCACAGTTTGAAGATTTCTCTACAATATGACGCAATGTTTGCCTTTCTTTTGAATAAACAATACAGGTTCGTAACGGCTGAACTGTTCAGCTGGGTAATCTTTGAACCGTTCACTCTCTAGATGGCTAACGTTAAACTACGACGTACAAATTCCTGACGGATAACCAAGGCTTCAATGTTGGCTTCAATCTTATTCTATTTGTATGAAAATGTTACTGTGGTTCGATTTCTTTGGCCACAAGTGTATGTATATTCATAAAGGTATATTATAGTTTCCAGCTCAATTTCTTTGCCACCGTTCTCGACGAGCTTGCTATTACAACGACAGATGGTGCTTGTTTTAAAACTTTTTTTTCTTCTATCAGGTGCTAGAAGATTTCGGTTACATTTACGACAGTTCGGTGGGCGTGCCGCCCCTGCCGATACCAGTGTGGCCTTACACCTTGGACTACAAGATCGCGCACGAGTGCAAGTCTGGCACGTGCCCTACCAAGTCTTTCCCAGGTACTTTTGTATATTAATAGCATTATTATCATTGTCAGTCACTTTAATCTCCCACTACTAGACTTAGGTTTCGCACACGAACAAAATTTGGAGAGAACAGGTCTTAACCGACCACTCTGGTTCAATTTCGAGTTCCTCCGACCTTCGGAAGGTAGTACTTCAAGCTGTTGGGCCGGCTGCATTAGCAGAAGTTAACAACCACCAATCCGAACTGGGCCCGAGTGGTGGTTTAAGGTCCTTTCTCTGTATCCATAGGGAACGCTCATGTGGGGACATAATCATCCTTAAAAGTCATCATTCGCCGATATTCAGGACAAACAGTCTGTCTTTTAAAACACGGAGAAGTCCAAAATCTTTTAAATTTTTTGGGTGACTAAATTCAGGCATTGCAAAAGTATCTTAATATGCAAGCTGAGTTTCATCATCATCATCATCATCTCAGCTAAAAGACGTCCACTGCTGGACAAAGGCCTCCCCCAAAGATTTCCACAACGACCGGTTTTGTTCTGCTCGCATCCAGCGTGCAGCGGCTTCCCGCGACCTTCACCAGATCGTCGGTCCACCTTGTTGGAGGCCTGCCTACACTGCGTTTTTTAGTGCGTGATCGTTGAGATTGACTAAATAAATATTTTATGTATTTTAACTCAGCGTTACTTGATTAAAACGGATTCTAAGCCGGTGTAGTTTACTTAACTACAATACGGCAAGAATTCAAGCCAACTCGCTGTCTATCTAAGTTATTTGGACCTTAGAGTTTCGCTGCCGCGGCCGGATGCCTTTGGGAGGTAGATATTTGAAATTGTTATTCGCCACATTAATAATGTTTTGTGAAATGTCCAAGGTAACTTTGCAAGATTATCTGTTATGATAAAGATTCTATAATGTGTGAATTAGACAAACTTAAGGCGGGTGGTTATTGTTTGCTCATTCTTAAACGAGTCCTACAAACGAAGCTTAAATATTAATAATTCTTTCTTCTTTTCGAGTCATAATGTTTTATGTGGAGACAACAATAAGCTTTAAAAAAAATGAGTAATTCAATTTCAATTATCCATAGGTAGACAACTTCAAAATAAACAATTTTTTTACAATAACTCTAGTCCCATAATTTTATGTTAATACATAAATTCGTAGTTCTTACTATCCATCCATAGGAAAGGCTTGTGCCCTAAAAGTGGTGAAATAAAATCGGCTGATGATGATGTATACATAAATATGACTTTGATGCAGCAGAACGAAGTGACACAAAAAAGATTTGGTCAAATAAAATTTGCAAAAAGCACCGTAATAAAACTGTTACAGTTATTGTTCTCAGGGTGTGTCTGATGATATTTAGTAAAAATCCACAGCCTTTGCAGAAACATTTTTTCATTTTGTTTCCAAACGAAATGTTCTAACATCTACCAACGTAATAAAACAAAACCGAACAACCCTACCCTAAGTTTTTGAAGTTGGTAAGTATTAAATTTCAATTGAAATGACAGGTGTCGGCGAACTCTCCAAACTTTTCTCGTTTCGAATGACATTCCGATTGATGACTCTTACGCCCTTAGGACTTTCATTTTGTGATTACTGTTTCACTGAAAATTTGTTACATGTAATAGGCATTAATATAGAAAAATTATATACATATAATATAAATATATATAGCGCAGTATAGGGTACCGTAGCCCATCTCAATAATGCGGACTCTGAGAAGAGGGTTTTTATGAACATTTATTTAACGATGCCTCATATACTTAAATGTAGATACTACCGGTTTCACACACCTGACAACGTTATTTAAGTAGTTCCCAATGAGGATTTGTACTGCGCCAAGTAGGTACATTTTATAAGTTGATCGACTGTTACTCGTTAAATTGTAAAACCATTTGGCTGGCAGGGGGGAGGAGGACACTTGACTCTAACAAAATTTATAATTATATAATTCAAATTTTCCACTTTAAAGTTCACAAACGGATGCCTCAATCAAAAAACTGTTTCCACAAACCCGCAATATTTTTGAATTTTTTTTTTCTTGTCTACCCCATAGTGTGGGGACAAGAAAAGACAAGAAAAGACAAGAAAAAGACAAGAAAAGACAAGAAAAGACAAGAAAAAAAATTACATCCCCATTTCACGTGCAGGGGAGATAACCTAAAAAAAATATTTTTCAAAATTTTACTTCACCACTTTGTCGTATATCCATGGTAAATTACAGCTTTCTAGTACTAAGAGTCTATGAGCTAGGCTGGGGACGGACAGACAGACAGACAGACATGGCGAAAGTATAAGGGTTCCTTGTTGACTACGAAACCCTAAAAAGTGTGAAGAAGCAACTTGGGCGTCGGCAAGGTTAGGACGGCTAGGGAGACACAGTCCTGTTGCACTAGGTATTCGCATCTGGTCTCCATTTCAGCTTAACCTCAGGTGGAGCGATGTTCTTTGATAACTCTTTTATAGAAAAAAAACAACAGCACGTTGCCCCAATGTGGGCTAGCGACTACGACTGCTGTCTTATTAATTTGCCCAAGTTGCTTCTTCTTAAGTCGTAGTCGCTAGCTCACATTGGGGCAGCGTGCTGTTGTTTTTTTCCTATTCAGTGTTCCGTGTGTCCGAAGCACGGAATACCGTATAAACATAAATGCTTAGATTTCTTACCTCGTTGCTGTTTAGATACTTTAATGATATGCTAAGTTTTGGGTAAAAGAAATTGTGTTAGCAACAAAAATCGCTGATCAATAGTACCATGTCATAATTAGGTACTTCATAAGACAAGCGCCTGTTACATTTTTAGTTATTTTGATAAAATACTAAAGAGTTTGACGACTTTCGTAGCTGACTGTACGATTAAAGATGAATCGTCGAGCTGTTTGTACTAGCAACAATGAAGTTACGGTTAGCTTAACTAAGGAGCACTTAATTTCTAGCACTGAAGTTTAGCGAGGCGATGTTAAATGATTTTAAACTTTTTAATTTGTTTTCATACAATTTTAACTTTCGAGTTTCTTTAGCATTGTATTAATTATATAATCTATTGTTCATAGGTCTGTGGGAGGTCCCTTTCAACGCTCATTATGTGGAAACCTTCGAAGGAGGACACTGCCCTTACTTGGACCAGTGCGTGCTTCATAACCATGACTCTAATGAGGTAAGTTTAACTTGCTTCAAATTATCTTTATTTGGTTCTTTGTTTGTTTTTGTCTGTATCATCATCAGCCCATTTTATGTACCAACTGCTGGGGAACGAGCCTTCCCTATGGATGAATAGGGAGAACGGGCCATAGACCACCTCGCGGGCGCAGTGCGGATTGGTGGTTGTTAACGACTGCTAATGCAGCCGGGACAAACGGCTTTACGTGCCTACTGAAGCACGGGTTAAATATGTCTGTATAAGATGGCCTTTCCCAGTTTTGAGATCTTTTATGATCATCATTATAGCATCAATATATATTATCTCCACGGTCAACACGCGCCAAGATCCTAGGCTTCAGTTCAGAGGCGCCCGCGGGTATTACGCTCTTGTCATCTCCGACTCCTGACTCCAAGACTTCCACGCCTCAAAGAATCTAGCAAAGTTTTAAAGTTGTAAGATTGTTCGGTAACTACGGCTTAAACCCGATTAAGGGTGCGCCGACCAAAAAAGCCAAAAGTGTAGTCACGGTTAAGTTGATATATGATGAAAAAACTATCGTATTACATAAACAAAATATATATTTAGTACCTATCAAAGAGAACGTCTTTACAATTAGTCCGACCCATAAATTCATAACACACTATAGTTTTTTCTACAATATCATTTAAAGTTGGTATCATCTTATAGTTTATCTAAATTATTGTACCTTTAATTATGTCTAAACAATCACCAATTAACTTAACTACAAATCGTCCGTCTCACATTTTCGATTTATCGAGCGGTTTTTTAAATTATTATTTTTCAAATTAACTCGTTAAATTCCCCATTCCCCAAAATTAGTATGGCCGCGCAGCATTAAATAAATATGGACGAAGACATTTCAAATAAAATATATGACACCTGTCACTTACGGACGGCGCACCCTTAAGTACACACGGCTGCACACCAGACCACCACAAACTCATATTTCTTCAATAGACTATGAACTTTATGTATTACAAGCTTTTGTTCGCGGCTTTGCTCACATGGGCCTGTAATTGTTTTTAATAAAAGCAAAACTTATTTAAGGTAAAAGTGTCTATAAGAATAATTCTGAAACACTTCATAATTTCTAGCCAAGCCAAATACCGAAAGATTTAACTTTTAAAATGACAGATTTCCATTCAAATTTTAAACCCCTATTTCACCTCTTTAGGGGACTTTTTTCCAAAAATGTTAAAACACGTCATTCTTCATTTTTACTGAAAAATCTAAAGATCGATTAAATTATAAATTTTTATACTTCTTACTTTAAAAATATAGATTTGCTCAAATAAAACTTTCTTCCCTTTTTTATTTACTCCTTACAAGGAAAATAAACAAAATTCCTGAGACACGTCATTCTTTCTTTCTTTTCAAAAAGCCAAATACCAATTCTCATGTATTTTACTTAAAAACTGACGGACTTTCATACAAACTTTCACCCCCTATTTGACCCCCTTAGGGTATGATTTCCGTAAAATCCTTTCTTAGTGGCTGGTTACGTCACTCAATTAACCAATAGTCTAAATTTCATCTTATTAGCTTCAGCGGTTTCGGCTCGGCGATGATGAATCAGTCAGGACAAGTCATTATAAGTCATATATAGATATATGGCGCTTGGTTGAAAATTTACAGTTTTGGATTGGTTAATGTGCAGCCGTCTGAACGCTGTGAAGACCATACTCGCCGACAAACAATAAACTCTTTTCAATCTTTTCTAAAATGTTTATAGCTACATTAACTTTACTTTGAAAAAAAACATGGTTTTGCTGTGCGCTTACATTAAAATTACAAATACGAACAAAAGACTACACACATAATTTTCATACACGCAGTTTATAATGATTAATTTGTTTCTTTGCTTCCATAGACAATCATTTGAAAAAAAGCAATTCGATTTCACGCTCACCGATCCTATATTGAATTTAATTTAATTTATGACGTGCAGATATAAATCAAAACATAACTTCTAACCCTTTCACATTGTATTTTGGCAAAATCAGTAATATTTCGTTGGACAGACACAATGAAATAAATTCAGATATGAAAACGTAGCCAATCGATTTGTGACGCGACGCCATTAATTTAATAACGGCTGTCCGCGACTCGTAGCTTGGGATTTGTTTGAGAATTCGTTATCGATTAAGAACCTTACATTAATAAGCCAATTATAAAGAGATTTTCTATATTATGTATTAAAGAAAATAGATTTTGTTTTGAGATTAAATGTTGAACAAACGTGAAATAAATGTTTTTTTCTAATTATCTAGATTTGTGTATTTTCATTAAGCATAGAAAGTTTTATTATATATACCGAAGGATCTTTAAGTTTTCTCATCAAAAATCCTTCCCAACAAACTTCTTTTCAAAACAGATAACAAACCTTCGCGTATAAGAAAATAACAAATTTATTGTCATACTCAATAAATCCTTTGATATTTCCTTTATCTATATAGATAAAGGAAATCTATATAGGATAAAGGATAAAGGAAGTCATTATATGTATATACATATAATGACTTGTCCTGACTGATTCATCATCGCCGAGCCGAAACCGCGAGGTAATTAGATGAAATTTGGACGATGGGTTATGGTGCTTTGATAAAAATAAAAAATGACGTGTTTTTGCATTTTTCGAAAAATCTTCTCTAGAGGGGTGAAATAAGGGTGGAAAGTTTGTATGGAAATCTGTTATTCCTTAAATTTCGGTATTTGGCCTGGTTAGAAATTATCAAGTGTTTCTGGATTTTTGGAAAATGATCCCTTAAGTAGGGGATGACAAAACGGACCAAAATTACATAAACAGAGTGATCTTTATTATGTTGTTTTGTGTTAGAAACTTTTTACTAATTCTAGCTGGCATCGATGGGCATTTTATTGATAAAAAATTAAAATCTTAATGTTGAAATGTCGTAACATGTGTAGCTGTCTAACTCGTATTACTCTTATTACTACTCCCTTATGATATTTACCTTAATTAAGTTTGGCTTTTATTACGAATAAACACAAGTCGTGAAGCCCACGTGAGCAGAGCCGCGAACAAAAGCTAGTAATTATATACACGGATCAAGGTATAAATCATTTATTTATTTGAGACATACAACCTTCATACAACAACAGTATAAATAAATAACGGGTCATCAAAGTGATCGATGCAACATAAGTTGTCAAAAAATTCTTTGCAATGACGAAAAACAACCCTTATCTTTAATACTTAGAGTATCTTTATGACTGACACCAAACTAAACTATGAGAGAAAAATAACATTTGTGTCTTGAATGTGGTGATTGATAACAGGCAATAAATATCAGTTTTGATGCAAGCAGACGCTATATCAATAAACTTCGTGAAAAGTGTATTGTTTGTTAATCATAAAATTATTAGCTCATCACGTCGACGTCGTCGCGACGATTCGCATTAAGAAAATCTTCACCTTTCGTGCACTCTCTTGTATTTGTAGGAAACTTTGTTTACAAACCTCTAATATTATGCAGAACTTTTTAGACTTTAATTTTCTTTGTCGTTGGATGTTTTCAAAGGCACTTAGAAGTCATGAGATGCAGTTGACTGTAAATCTAAAATATTAGTAAGTGCGTATATTTTATTCTCAAACTCCAGTTTACGACAAACTTTAAGATGCTTCTACACGCGAAAGCAAATATCTACATAATAGGTACCATAATCGTTTTTAATCTAGCTAAAAAAATAAAAACCGCTGCGTTCGGCACGATATCCGGAGATACTGGTTTCAATTCCCGTATCGGATAAAGAATGTTTCGATTTTATTGTTTTAAGTCCTTTTCTGTTTACCATCCTTATCCAAGTCCGCATTGACAACTTTTTTTTAACCCCGCCGATGTGGCACTCACTTGCTAAAACTAGCATCCCGGCGGTGGGAGAAGGTGAATACTACATGTACGATACTACCTCAAGCAGTTGAGCTAGCCGGTGTCAGACTCCTACTGACTAAACACCCCCTGGTGTTGTCTATAGCCTTTGAAGGGCTACATAGGCTGACGGAACGATCGCCTCCCGTGGATGGGAGGCGACGTTGGCGTTACTCAATCAGATTGCACGCCGCCGCCGCCTTTGTGAAGTCGGCGCGCCCCCTAGTGAGGCGCGCTGAATCTGCAGTGATGCTGCCTATGTCGGCTGACTTAACTAAGCGACGAAGTGCCCTGTGCCGCAAGTAGGCAATCCAGGTCACGTGATTACTATAATTATGGGGATAATTTGGGGGATCAGATAATGCGTGTTTGGGCCTACGGAAATGGGGGATGGGCCTTAACAACAATGTTAGCAGCATTATTGTGTTACGATAGCTATTAGTTCCTTAGCTAGTCGCCAAGTGGCAAAGCGCGGATTTTCAATGCATAGCACGGGTTTGTGATCACCAACCTGTAGCGATGACTTGATTTCAATGATGGAGGCCTTTGCCCAGCAGTGGGATAGTATATAGGCTATTTACTTACTTACTTATCAATCTTTCATTCCAAGTTACTGGTAGCATGCGTCAATTGTTTGATAAGTATAGCAGAAACTGCATTTCGTCCCTTATAATATATCTCGTGTGCTGTTCCTAGGTGCTGGAGTGGCTGCAAGAAGACTTCAACCGGCACTACGAGCAGAACCGGGCGCCGTACATGATGCCGTTCCACACCAACTGGTTCCAGATCAAGGAGCTGGAGCGGGGGCTTCACAAGTTCCTGCGTTGGGCAGCTGATTTGTAAGTAATATTAATCAATGACGGCTAACATGAAATACGAGATATTGACTTTACGTGAACACACGTAGGCACAGTACAGAACTGGAGCGCCCTGGTTTACCATAGAACAATTGAATTCTATTGTGTCTGGGCCTGAAAGCGTCTGTGTATCTAAGTATATTTAAATAATAAGGGTATAATAGAGGTAGTACACCTGACCCGGTATGTCGGGTGCGGGTTCGAATCCCGCTCCTGGAAATTGTTTCAATACTTTTCCAAGGGTTAATATGTTATTGATTGGTTATTGTTAACTACTCATTAAACCCTTCCCAACGGAACAGGCTACCCGAGCCAAAATCCTGGCCTTTAATGGCGCTCTAATTTGTAGCTTTTCAAAAAACTTTTTCTAGTTAATGCACCATCACATTCCCTGATACGGCACAAAAAAAATTGGTAATGGGTGAAATTGTTTGAATTATTTGAATTGTTTGTTTGGTGAAAAATTTGTAGGTACCCTACACCACTAATTACTAAATTTTAAAATGAAACAATTTTTTATAAAACCAATTTTTCGTGAATTTTATTCTCCATTCGGTGATGAGTAAAACAAATGGTCGAAAACAAGTGATCGAATAGTGAATAGAGCTCCCACTGGGCACTCAGTGTGTCGATAGACATATAGCTAGTAATTATGTAATACAAATTCACACTTAAAAATGTCAACACAAACTAGGTACTTAAATAGTCGTGTTCTACAAAAAAAGGTGTAGCAGAATAACTTAGTCTTCAAGTTTAATTGAAATAGGACGAAAACTTTTAGGTTTTATTCAACCCGCCCGGCTAATTAATGGACTCTTTGCCTAGAATTAAAATAGTCAGTCGTCCATTTTAATAATGAAAGCGTAACAAGGTTAATGAAGATCAAAGTAAATTAATGGTTGGGAATAATTTGTGACAAAAGTTTTATCTGCTAATATTTTCTCAGTAGAAATGTTTAAATTTAGTTAAGGCTGAACATCACAATTTTAATTGATTTAACAGATACAGCTTTGATGTTCACAATTTGCCTTCCACATGCCTTCTGAAGCATGGGTGAATTCGAGATATTTTAATTTGTTTTCCATTGGAGGCACAGGCTATGCCAATGAGTTTCTCATATATAAGGTCACATTTTATCAACCGCAAATAATTTGAGAATAAATTCAACAACATAAATAAATTATTTTTATGAAAAAACCTTAAATTTGTATACGCTAGTTTTCAAGAAAAACGCCAAAAAGAAACACCCCTTACGCACTTTCGGTAGTTTCAAATTCAATTCAAAGGAGCCGACAGAGAGGCCGCAATGGGTGCTCTTAAAAATATTACAATTTTTGTATTAGAAAAAATAGAAATAAAAACTAGCCTGAATTTTTTTTAATGCTATAGGGTCTCATTTTTCTGATATAATTAGATATTTCGTCAAAATATTTGCGGTTTATAAAATGTGACCTTAATATCATATCTCAAATCAAATGAATGTAAAACCTATTAGAGTAGTGTGACCAGTGTTAAAAAGGAACCACATTTTTTCCTTTATCATAAAAATGGGGTTAGTAACTAACTGGTTTTAGTCTTTAGCAATAATTAATTGAATACAGATCACCTACTTCCTCTCATCCTATAGTTTTTTTGAGGACAAAAACTGTCGAACTTGTGCTTAAAGTGTATATATAACTGGTGCCACAACGATACATAGGTTTTCCATGAAAAGGTAACTAACAATTATTTGAAACCCTTTTTGGCCGAAGTGGAAATAAATTTAATCTTTCGATAGCCGTCTGTGGATTTACACAGTCGATATTTCTATATAGACGAGTCGTTATCTATTTGAAAACGAATTATGTTCGGTTTTCCAGTAAAAAAAAATGATTTGATCTTGAATTATATTCGTGAGATAGAACCTAATATCAGTTCTTTTCGACAGAGGTAAAAAATGTTTTAAAATATATCTTTACGGTTTTTGTGATAACATTGAAAGTGAAATGACATTAAGATAAACCTAACGTTTATGGCTGAATAAAACATTTCAATTCAAGATTTGAAAGCGAAAAAAAAGAACGACGAAGGAAATAACGAACGGCCTTTTATTTTCATACATGAAATAACAGTCAACAAGCTATTGCAATGTAAACAATGCCTAATTGTTTACATTACAATAGTTTGTTGTGCTATGTAGTAATAGAGTACGTCTTTGGCGCAGTGGCTTGCGCGTTCGTGTTGCGATTATGTAACTTCAGCGGCTTTTGCAAAGCCGACTCACCGCATCGGTTACCAAATTAAAATAGCTGAATCTTCTCCGTACTCTGGAAAGGACTTTACGCCGCGGCGCCCGGTCGTCTGACTGTCGTCAAGCCAAAACTCACAACTGTTCAACTTACAAAATATATAAAAAAAAATATGAATGAAATAGTAAGATGATGGCTTTACATACATGGGTTGTTTTTTTTTAGAGAGTTTGCTGATTGCCTCATGCGGCATTTTTAGCGTCACCCGACTTTTTTGGGGGTATCGAGAAACTTAAAGGGTTCACTAAGAAAAATGTAAATTTGGCTTAATCTTAAAATATCGTGACGTTCATTTAAAATAGATACGTTGTCCTAAAATATGCAAATAATAAGTCAATGTTACGCTAGAACTGTTAAGTGTCAAGATGGAATCAAATTATTTGGGTAAATAAGCAATATTATGATACTTATCATCGTAAAAATTGGTCATATAAAATAACATTGTCTTCTTCAAATAATACATTATGTAATAGAAAATGGTCCAGTGTCCCATCCATAAATTAGTATGATAAATTATAAATAAGATTCTAATTATAAAACACAATTACAGTGTCACCGTATATAAATAGATTTCATTGTTTATTATGAAGAAGTATCTCTAAACTACGATGACCTCCCCCTAAAGTAGTATGATTAAATTATATGCTACTTGTGGAGGCCTGCGGTCGCCACATAATTCCTTATCCTCACGTACGGTTAAAGAGTTTGTAAACGCATTCCTAATCGCGTGTAGATCTGATAAAGATAAGACACGGCATCCTCCCTCCAACATCTACATAGTTTATATTTTATAAATAGCCTTGTAAGGTTTAGATAATAAGTCAGTCACAATGTAGTCACTGTAAATATACAACATCACATAAAGAGACGCAGTCGTTATATACCATCGCCATGGAACCCTCCATCATCACAACCTACCATACGTCGACCACCGGTAACACTGGTGACCCCGATGTGACACACGTCATCTTAAATGCCGTTATCATCAACATCAGTATTATCATCGTTATTTTTGGTGAATCACTGTGCTCCGTCCTTGGAATGAATTCATCTTTCTTTAAGCTGAATTCACGTCTTTTATGATTGTCAGTTTTCTCAGTGTTCCTAAAGCCGTGTGAAACAAAGCACCGTCAGAGGTTTTCTAGAGGGAGCGGCATCACGCACTAGTATGTACGTGTCGTTCCCTATTAGATTCTCCGAGGGTTTCTGATCGGATCGGAACACGTGGGTTGTTGTCATGGGAAAATTTACGTGTTGGTCGTGTCACAAGTAATTTGTACCTTGCATGTAAGGTTCCGTTCCGTTTTACGCAAAATACTAGTAAATGCAACGTTACATAACATGCATTCGCGAGTTTCTCATTTCATACAGCTACGTTCCTTATATTTTATGTTTGTGGGTGCCAACTAGTTGACGTTGTGGTGCTTGTGCTTGTATAGGAGTTTTGTTGCAACCGCGCGCGGTGCCGCGACTTCTCTCTGTTGGAAAGTTCCCTTTTGTAATTAGAACTCGCGTAGAGAAAACCGAGCAAATAATTGTGAAGTTGTGCACACGTTTGAGTTGCCTCATCTTGTTTCAGCACGCTTATTTGTCAAAGGTACACGGTGCTACTGTGAAACGGAAGCATTTTCGTACACTATACACTATATTTCATAATTATGCAGTCTATACATTGCCTGGCTAGATTTATAATTATGCAAGAAATTTCGTGTATAAATAAAAAAATACTGCATATTTTTTGTGTTTTTTAAATCTGGTTTGCATGGTTACAGTAATTCGTTTGATTATGAAAATATCATTTTTTTTCATTTTATACTGCGGCTATTTACTACTACGTATAAACCCTTTTATAATATCTTTCTTTCTGAATTTAGGAATCGCAAAACATAGTGATCTTCACAATATAATTATTAATTGAATGATTTACAACAGCTGGATTTTTTGTTTCTATTCCCGAGCAGCTAAAAAAGACAAAGCGTTGAAAAAATTCCACGAGCGGGATACGAACCCGCACCCCATGATATGCCGGGTCAGGTGCTTTACCAACTATGCTATCGTGGCTCTAACTCGCCAAAATTAATCAACACTATCTACTCTTACTCTTTAAGCCAAAGGGCCTTTGTTCAATGTCGACAACTACATCATTAACATCCGATGTTAATATTATATAACCATAATCTTGTTGTAAGTTAGAAGTATGATGTTATAAGTGTACTTTTATTTATAAATAAGATTCTTTTGTTTTATCTTTTTTAGGGATGACGTATGGTTCGTGTCAGTGACGCAAGCGTTGACGTGGATGACGGACCCTAAACCAGCTAAGACTCTGATTAACTACGAGCCCTGGAAATGTGACAGGAAGGACCTGCCCTCTGCGCCATGCAACCTGCCCAACAAGTGCGCGCTGCCCTTCAAACACCCAGACACGAACTTCACGGACACACGCTACATGGAGACTTGTAGCGACTGCCCTAAACAGTAAGTACCTAACAGTGGCGAAGACTCCATATAACCCGATTCCCATCGGCTTCCCTTTAGAAAATGGTCAATATGTTACTTACTTCATACTTCACACTAGCGCCACCAATTGATAATTTCACAATTACTAACGGACCGGATCTTTTTTTAAACATTGCGTACCGTCTGACAACAGGAAAGCATCCATAGTATTTATTTAATAATTGTGCACTACTTTTTATTGCGTATTCGCAAACAATGGCCACTGTTGGTGTTAGCGAATGATAACAAAAAAAACCTAAAAGTAGTGCACAATTATTAAATAATAGATGTTTGCCTAGTGTCGGAAGGTCCGCAATGTTTGAAAAAAAATCCAGTTTAGCAGTTATCAATTTAAATCCATTAGCGGCGCTAGTGTGCCTTACCCTTCGCCTTAATGAGTTATATTCAATCATCCATTTAACACACACAACGGTCAATAGTTTGGTATTAAAATTACGTCGATAGGTATTGTTTTTAGTGCTGGATATTTGGATTGCACAATTTTTTTAAAGGGCGGCTTACCTTCTTTAAATTTCCACTCTTCGCCACTGGTAAGTACCTAATTTTGATATTTTACCGTCTATTTTTTCAAAAATCATAGTAATCTTTATTTTGTTTTAGCTACAAATTAGCTCTTGTGAATGTCACTATGCCATCGGTTCGTAAGTCTACACAGGGAGGGAGAACTTGTACTGAGTAGAACCGGCAAGATATTCAACAAGGGCATTTCTTTTCTCCCTTACAGCGTCATAATAGTCATAATCGGTTTTACAGTTAGCTCGGTATATGACTTCTCTCCTAATGTTAAGTGGAAATGAAGTCCAGAGGTGAAGACAACTGGTGCAACGTGAAACCAATGTAGCATCAGTCACCCTCACACGGTTGGCCTGTAAGATGCCTTCAAGCCTCGTGTAAGAAACCCTTAGAAAAAATCATAGAAAAGAGAGAAAAATTTGCGTGCAACAGAATTAATTTTTACATTTTCATAAATTAGTTACAGTTGTATGTGTGAAAATAAAATTAATTATATTAACAAAAATATTTTTTTAAAAGTATTAGTTAATTTAATGAGTTCTCTTTGATTTTAAATACTATCTATACTAATATTATAAAGAGGAAAGCTTTGTATTTTTGTATGTAGGTATGTATGTTTGCAACGAATAAACTCAAAAACTAATGGACCGATTTAAAAAAATCTTTCACCATTAGAATGCTACGTTAACGCTGAGTTAACATAGGCTATATAAAAAAAAAAGAAATGCGGTACGAAGTCCGCCGGGTCAGCTAGTGTTAAATAGAAAGAATATAAATTAACTATTTCAGATTTCGGACGAATCAAGTGTTCAACACGAAGCAGGTTTTATTGTCTTATTAATGTGTTCAGCCAAAAAAATCCGTGAATGTATTCCTACATCTATACAACGTGTAACAAAAAGGTGTGGTCAAAATGAAAAGATCCAAAGTGTATCCCATCTAAAACTTGTATGTGTTGTTATTAAGACATAATTATTAACTTTTGCAATAGTTAATGAAATATTCATATTTGTGAAGTGATGCGCGTCAGGCGCGCATAAGCAAGCAGTGATCATAAATGTTAGTACACAGAGATTACTAAACCACTAGGGCTGAGACGTGTTTATTTTGATTTGACGTCACAATAGAAATATTAAATAAAAAAATTCATAACACATTAAAGTTAATAAACATGACTTAGTAACTCTGCATACAAGTTTTAGATCGGATACACTTTGGATCTTTTCATTTTGACCACACCTTTCTGTTATACGTTGTATATTATTATTTAAATGAAGTCTTCTTACAGTCAATTAAAAAAAAAGAAATAATGTCCATCTTAAATATTTAAATTACATTCCCTCCGTGTAGCACAGCTCTGGGACGTTCTTTATATACATTTCAGTAATTTTATTACGAACAAATTATACGAGTAATACAGAAAAAAAGAGTTGAACGAAACTCCCAAGAGTTTCCATCCCTTTTTCGGTATAAAAATGTTTTAATTTCACCTCATCGCCGGTCGTTAGTGTGATATTCTGTAAAGTGATATTGTTATTAGTGAAATGTGTTTCTACAAGAGGACATCATGTATTCCCCGTGTGGTACCGGGGGTAAAGAATTGCATCACCCCGTCTCTTCCCGTGGGTGTCGTAGAAGGCGACTATGGGACCATTTCAGAGGATGGGCAGCAGCGTCTCTCTGTGATTATTCTCACCTTACTGCGACCGCCAACCCGCCTGCCAAGCGTGGCGATTATGGCAAATTCCCCTCAAAATGATTTATCCTTGAGGGAGGGTTTTGTCCAGCAGTGGGCGTCTTTTTGGCTGAGATGATGATGATGATGACATCATGTATAATAACACACATGAAACATAATAGACACCCTGAAAATAGTGTTTTTAAAAGCTTTTTACAAGTGTCTATGTTTATTTCAAAAAGCCTTTTCGCCTCGACTTACGTTTTAATTTTAACGTTTTAACTGTTGACGGAGTGACTGTAATTACAAATATTTCATTATAAGAAAAAATACCTATAAGAATAAAATTGAATGTAATCGATTCAGTAGCCAATTCTGAGAAACTTCTTTTGGGGTACCTATGTGCTTATTATGTTACATGATTATAATTACGGATAGGTATATGTAATTTTATACAAATTTTGTTGCAAACAAATAAAAATGAGGTATAGTGTTGAAAAAAATTACGAGCGGGATTCAAAGCCGCTACCTCCGACAAACCATACGCATAATATGTTTATTTTTATAAGTTATGGGAGCGTAATTGGTAACCTAACTCGGTTTGTCAGAAGATGCGGGTTCCAGTACCGATCGTGATTTTTTTCAACATTTATTATTATTATTAACATTTTTCTAAAATTTATTACAAGTGTGATTTTTTTATTATTTCCTTACAGGTTTCCGTGGTTAGGAGATTCTGGTGGTACCGGCGTTCCCGGCAAAGACAACTACATACCTGACAACCTCAAAAGAAAGTAATTTGTTGTCAGTATCTTTAGATTTGCCTGTTTATTCAAGCCGGGCCAGAACAGCCCCCCTAGACAAGTTTCAAAACTCTAATAGAATAGAAGTCAAATAGAATGATAATTGTACGGCATTGACATAAGTAAACGGTACGTTTATGTCAATCTCATACAATTATCATTCTACATAATTAATTTCTATTCTATTATTAGCGTTTTACCATTTGTCTAGGGGCTGGCCCCGCACCTCTAAAGACTACCTCTAATTTGATAATTAAAAAACTTTTTTCTCTCTTTCTCAAACAAATAGTTTTGTAGATTATCTGTATACTGTTTGTATATACTTACCTAGTCGTTTAAGGTTGTAGGTAGTTGACAGAACGGTGACTAGTCGTCGCAACTCATATTAGTTTTAATGGCTTACGTAAACTTATTTATAGCTGAATTTTGTCTTCACTCAATGTATTTCGTATTTTCTACGGACTTCTATCGTACTAGCGATAGCATTTTATAAGTCTTCTTTGGCTATAGCAATGAATGATGAAACCCTTCCATTTGCTTTTGTACCTAAATCAATACAGACAGATCTCACATTGTATCATAATAATGAAGATGAAACTTTATACTCATTATGTACATACGTAGGAGTTATATTAAATTAAGACGATAATGCCACATAAAGTAAGACTCAAAACGAACAGATGAAATATCATCTGAAGAACACAACACTGTTCCACTTTGAAAAAGTGGATGGTAATGCAATTAGTTTTAATTCTTGCATTTCAATTTATTAATCGAAAAAATTCTATCTTCCTTTTTTTTTTTGATGTTTTTGTAACGACTGTAGTTTCTTTTTCTTAATATTTTTATACTACTCTGGTTTCTATGGAATACCAAAGTCGTGATGCCAATAGTATCTCGACATTATTCTCGATAAGTGGGGCCATTTCGGTGACACTAATTTAAGATTAAAATGATGCACCAATTATTGTAGGTAAGTACTTTGTGTGGCAATTAATAAATACTTTTTTGTATTTAAATTTTGTTGCCATGTTATAAGTCTGTTGTGTTACTTCAAATTCGACACTTAATTTTGTTAAAGTGTAACCAATTCTAGGTTTTTCATTAAATATATTTATTTTTGTACATTTCCATTACGAAACTGCATCTACAGTTTCAAGTTGATAATAAACATAATAATTATTCGTTATTTTAAGAATACTCTTCATGTTTCAATTTAAAAGTTTTCTGTGATGCAAAATGAAAGCTGCTTCAAAAATGCTATGTTTAATGTTTTAATGGCGTCTGTTTATTCGCATCAATTACATTGAAATGATTTCACTATACAATTAATTTCAGTTATAAATTAAAGTGCCTACGCTATGGGTAAAATAAATACATCCACGTGTTCAAAATGTGAATGCTGCTATAAAAATAAATTTTGTATTCACAACGAGTTCGGTGCTCTTTGTAATTTTAAGATAAAATTGCTGGTTAATTTGTTGAATAAAATGAATTATATTTTGAAAAAGTTCTTTTACTTAATTACCTTTAGTTGTTAATTTGGGAACTATTCTCCTGAGTACTTATAGAACCTAAGTTTAAACAAAGCTTTCTATCACGAATGGAATTAATTCAAAGAACGAGTATAGAAAAAATATTGTTGTTTGCTTACGGTGCTCTGTGATCTAGTGGTTTAACCAACGGTATCAGACTTCGATTCCCAGCGACATTTTATTGTACTCGGTTTGGTTGAACCTTAGAGTAAGAATATTGTTCTGAGGACAAACCTTATCTATTTCGAAATTATTGTCTCTGTTTATCATGCTTGCAGAATCACTGCATTTGGTCACTTCAGAGTCTGTACATAAATAACAAGGAAAACATTATTTTCGTTATATCATTAAACTTTTCTGATATTTCCATGGGTAAATGAACGTATTGTGTCGGAGATTTAATTTGAGATTGCGCGCAAATGGCTCGGGGAAAAAACTGTTTCTATTGTAAATAGTGTGCATTAAGTGACGTGAACGAGATTTTTTTAGATTTTGTTCTTAAGACCTTATTCTATATTACAGGATTTCATAAATATTACTAAAGAAAAAATATATTTAAATACTTTGTAACATTAAAGAGTAGATTAATTATAGGAGGACAAGAAAAAAGCTTAAGGGCTAGAATAATAAAAAACGGGCCTGGTTTTCTGCTAGAGAGATAATGGAAAAATAGACGAGGCCAATTAATGACACTAATGAATATAACTTATCCCACCCGAGCAGGGTGTAATCGATTTTTGACAAATTTGCTATTAGATTTGGTAATAATAAAGATTTTCACACTAATGAAAAGCTTTCATTATAAATAGAACAACAAAAGTGAAATGAAATCGATGAGCGCGATTCGAATTCGCACCTTATGGTATTTCCTACAGTTCGACTGGTGTGGCTTGATCCGACTTGTGCATAGTTTATCAAAGTAACTTATTTACTTTGTAAGCCAAAGTGAATGTTTTAAAACCTGTCGATCATCATACCTACAAAAGTTTCTTATGATTTGAACAGTTCTAGGTGTAGTAGTACGAGTGCTAAGTTAACGAAAAAGTAAAATTTGTATAGCTTTGAAGCAGCGCCTCCTAGTGGAATACGAGAAGAATTTAAATTTTACCATACGATTCTCCGTTTCATTAATGTTCGCGCCAGAAGCGCGACGGTGCACTCTTTCAAATAAAAGATACGCCGCACAAGCCGACGGCGGAGCTAGTGTGCTGACGGACCGCGCGACCTTCACTCAGCTGCATAGACGTGCAGCATACATTCGGTCATTAAGTTCTCACCGATCGGCCCGCCCGTGACGTCGCGTTATACCATCAGCTCTCCGCTCCAGAACCTTCTAGAACTACTCGTGAATTGCCTACCAGCCGGTATACCCTTCATAAAGTGCGCGTGCGCGCGTGTGTGTGTGCGCGAAATAAGCGACTTCTACCAGCATCAGCTCCATCTCCACGACAGTCGTGTCGTGGCCACGCCGTCAACGTCAGCTCGCCAAGTAAGTCCCATATGTCCCATTATTCATCATCCATCCCTCCTCAGCTCCCTATTCCTTCCCAATCTGCCCACTCTGTCGGCATTGCCTTCCTGGCAGCCGATACAATTAACGTGATCAAATGGCGGATAAAACTCGCACTAGGCATCCTGTTTTCTTGACCTTAAGAACTATAGTGTAACTAAGTAGGTAATAAACCTATATAATGTCCTATTGCTCGACAAAGGCCTCCATCATTGAAATTAACTCATCGCTACAACTGATGGGTATTAGCTTAATCTCTACGCTTGCCAAATGAGGGTCGTTGATCACAAACCAGGCTATGTAACGAACAATCCGAAACACACTTTGCCGGATCCAAAATCGACCTCTGGCTGGACCTCTAAATATAGAGCCTCTGCGTTGCCTTACAGGACTTTCTTAATTTAGAGTCGAATTTTCATTATCAACCTTTATGTAAAGTAATATGAAAATTCATAGCTGTGTCTATAAGGTCCCATATTATCAACTGCAAATATTTTGAGGATAAATTCAACAACATAATATAAACTATTTTTATGAAAAAACCTAAAATTTTTATACGCTACTTTTCAAGAAAAACGCCAAAAGACATTTCGATTAAACAAAAATATAAAGCACTTTCGGTAGTTTCAATTCAAAGGAGCCGAAACAGAGAGGCCGCTATGCCTTCACCGCTTACACGTAGGGGCACTTTCATTAAAAAAACCGACAGAGAGGCCGCTCTTAAAAATATTACAATTTCCAGTTGATAAAAAGTGACCTTATATATTGTCAAGTGCTCATAGAGCCTTCGGTCGCAAGCAATATAATAAGGTCCAAAGCTTCAACCCCGACAATAAGTAGCACCTACGAGAAACGCCGAGAGTACGGCTCCATAAAATATAACAAGACCATACCATAAAGCAGGTCACACGAAACTGCGGATGCAAATACATACACAAAACAAGGAATTTTATTAAGATGAGTTGTGTTTGTTAAATAGTAGGTACCCACCTCTAAGGATTACCTAAATTTTTATTATTATTACTAGCATTTAGCCAGTGTCAAAGTAATTTTTCTTACAAGTAATACATAAATAAACAATATTTCCTTCCAGTATGATGATGATGAATGATAATAGAAATGAGAAATGATATACCCCCAACTCCTCGAGAATTTCAGTAAAGATGTGGGGAGTAAAGCCCCACGCGGACTTCTTGAGAGAATTTGAAAAGTGACATTGCACTGTTTTATTTCATTTGCCAACACTCATGCACACTCAAAAACAATTAACGGTTAGTACTCCACTATTATTTCACATTAATATTCGACATAACACAAATTTTAGAAAATAAAACAAAACCGCAGACATAACTCTTCACTTTCCCGCCAAGAAGTCTTCCATATATTTATTGACAAGTTTTATATATTGTTTTTAAAGTATATGCGAGCTCTACACATTGAAATAATACTACTTTTTTACGGATCTAAGTTTATTTAATTTAGAATGGAAGGAACCAAATTTATTGATTATTTTGTCATAGTTTTACTATTTCATTAATTAATATTTGTTATGGTAATGCTTGAATAAGTCTTGTATTTAAACGAACGTGCCTCATTGCCATCAATAGTTTAATTTTTTTAGTTAAAATAATATTCTCTAATACGTTTTTGAAATAAACTTTCACCATTTATAATAAGAAAAAGGCAAAAGGGAGCATCGTTAAGGCAGTTCTAAAGAGCCATAATAATTAAAATTTATACTTGCAATTATCACAAAAGTAAACTTCCATAGCTCGGAAAATGTTCGTTTCATTTCATTTAGAAAATTGGTAAGCTGTGCAAGTGCAAATTATGCTGTTGTGTAGTTATGGATTAGGATTAGTCAAATCAAGTCAAATCTTCTCGATAGATGACTGCATATCGAAACGGTGACGGAATTACGACAAAAATTAAAAAAAAAGAAAAGTAAAATAATGTAAAATAAAAATAATGTTTTCTTAAAGGTATAGTATAAAGGTATAGAAAGTCTTTACTTCCATCGTTTTGCCGTCCGAACTTCGTAAATTACATTATATGCCGCACTTAGGGACGTCAATTAGAATTAATGATTACTAAGCACCTTTAACCTTTGGTCTGTTTGAATACCAGACACAATAGAATTTCAATTGTTTGGCGCCGTGGATCCACGTTCCGACATACCAAACGTTCGTAAGTGACAAGTGTCTTTTATATTTTATTTGAAATGTCTTCGTCCATATTTGTTGGATGCCGCGCAGCCATACTAATTTTGTATGAGGAATTTAACGTGTTATAACCGAAATGTGAGACGGACGATTTGTAGTTTAGACTATTAATTATTGTTTAGACAAAATTAGAGAATTTAGATAAACTATACCAACTAAACGCCGCCACTCGTTTTCATGATTTTAAGCCCAACTTTAAATGATATTGTAGAAAAAACTATAGTGTGTTATGAATGAATTTATGTAGGTATCGGACTAATTGTAAACACGTTCCCTTTGATACTAAATATGTATTTTGTTTATTTAATACGATAGTATTTTCAATTACTTTTTAGTAGGTGCACCCTTAATACTTACGACGTACCTTTTTTTGGAATGAAAAGTTTTACGCTTGTACATACGACTACTACAGACTGTTAAATTTCCTCAATAGACTTTGAACTTTATTGATTTGGCATAAGGTTGAACATTTATTGGAGAAATTTGACAGTTTTGGATAGGTTGATGAGCAGGCGTCTACCTATTTACTAGGTTTTTACCATTGAAAATGGTTATCAGATGCAAATTGCCTGAGATGTATTTTTGGCCATAGCTCCGAGGATTTTGGGAGAATCGAGATAAAAATACTACCAAGAGTTGAGGAATTTATCGAGAAACGTGTGAGCGTTTTTTTAAATTTTAAAAATCGGCTGGAAACTTTTTTGGAATTTAGAAAAATGTAAAAGAAATCGGTTTTTGGGGGGTGTTTGTATACTAAATTTTAAATATAAAAAAACCGACTTAAGAAAAAATTAAATAAAAGGTCGTAGGGTTTTAGTTTAGCTACAAAATGGCGAAAAAAATTTAAAAATCGGTTGATATTTAGATTTGGTATTGTAGAAAAACGGGTATTTCCGTATATAAAAAGTGATGTAGCTTCTTTGATTATTGACCGATCGTCATGGTAATGGTGTTAAAAGATGCGGATGCAGGCGAGAAGTGCATTCAAGTTAGAATTGTGTTATTTAAAATAAGGTGTTTTTTTATTTCGTACATTGTTGTATTCATTTTCAATGCTCCGATTCTTGCGGGGACTGCGAAATCTGTGAATTTTTTATTACGTTCGTTTAACGTTAATTAAAAGTTAGCAGCTAGTCTTGGTTGGTCTCGTAAGATGCAGTCGTCTCCACATATGCTATTTATACTATAGGAAGACTAAAGCCCAGCTGTGGGACGGATAGGCTGATGATAATAATGATGATGAAATATGTATTTTTTTATTAATATGAACGTAAGTCCATTTTGTTTTTATAATAATGGTTCCGAACTATCGTCGTATGAATAACAAACAAGAAAAACCTAACAATGGCCGGGCCGTGTATTTTATCGCGTCGCGCCCTCTATGATTCAAATTTTGCTTTCGTATTGAAATTGCGTAAATTACAATGCGAAAGGGAAATTTGAATTTCTAAATTATGCTCCCAATGTAGCCACAAAGAGATGAATAACAATAATATTTTCTTTTATTATCTTTTACACGTCTCGGTGGGTACATAGGTACACAAGCCATATAACCCTAAGTAAAGCTATAAACCACTTTTAAACTTTCGCGTTCCGTTTTGAATTACAATGTTATAACTTAAACAACGTTAAACGTGTCTTAAGCACGTCTTTTTAAGTACCTACCCGTTGTTTCGACCGAGTCAGTTGGAGTCAGTTGTACCGTGTATGCTCATCTACGTCATACAGTAACTATTATTTAATCTGTGGTAATACTAAAGCGTTAGCAAATATATATTAAACGAAAAATATATTATCTTTTTAGATATAAATTTTAAAAAGTCTTTATGTCACTGAACTTCTAAACGGCTGGACAGATTATGATAAAAAAAAAAGTGTGGGTTTAAATCGAACTCTGGATGGTTCCGATTCACAATTGGACCCGTTGGGTGGCGCTGTATACGGGTCACTCAAGCGGACGAAGTCGTGAGTGGGCCACTAGTATTATACTAGTATATGACCTTTTCTTGTGACCACAGAAGATCAGAGTCGTATACCCAATCTGGTACTTCGATATAACGCTGAATTTCGGAGCTACTAATTTAAAAAAAAAATTATTTAGGGTAACAACAGCGGTCAAGGTTGGTGTTTAACAGCATAGACTTATAGGGCCATTAACAGTTAACAGTAACATAATTATTTGTGATGGAAAATGTCCTTTTATGATAGGGCATTTTCTAATAATTTTTGACGCTGTAAGAGAGAAAAGAGCTTGACACTTGCTGAGTTTCTTGCCAGTTCTTCTCAGTACAAGGTCTCCCGCCCAGAGTAGACTTACGAACCGACGATGGCATAATGACGTTCATAAGAGCTATAAATGATTTTAATTTGATTTGGTTTGTTAAGCTCTTTGATATACCATTATTTGTGCTTTTTGTAGCAATTATCGGATTCTTTTTATTCGTTTAATATATTATTAACCGTTGATAAACCTAATAAATAATATTGAATGTATGTGTAATGTACACACGACAAATAGTCCCTCCACAATATAGGGTTTGATTAACTTATCCGCAATAACAACCTCCTTAATCAGGATCGGAGGGAATAAGTCGGTTCATTATTTTTTCTTATCAACGCATTTGCTTAGATAAATCCGGCAAGTTATTCTTGCGGACGACATTTTTATGTCGTCAGAATAGGGAAATAACGAAGTCATAAATGGAAGTCGGACGATAAACAAGCGGGGCTCTTTGAGATAAGGACCACCGATGGCACTTCCGAACTGTGTTGTATGCGGACTTTTTGGTGCATTAGACAGTACTGTGGTTAGTTTACATTAATTGTTGCGTAGGGGTGTGGTTTTTGAAACGGTGATAATAATTATTTCATCACCAGCTCATTTATGTCCCCACTGCTGGGGCACGAGCCTTCCCTATGGATGGATAGGGAGAACGGGCCATAAACCACCACGCGGGCCCAGTGCGGATTGGTGGTTGTTAACGACTGCTAATGCAGCCGGGACCAACAGCTTATCGTGCCTTCCGAAGCACGGAGGAGCTCGAGATTTTAAATTTTTGGTCACCCATCCAATGACCGGCCTTTGCGAAAGTTGCTTAACCTCAGCAATTACAGACCGGGCGCGTGAATCACTGCGTCACGAGTTCCTCAATTGTGAAATACCTGTAGATAAATTATGAAACGATCACAAGTTTGTGTCTATTCTGATACATCATCATCATCAGCCTAGAATCGTCCTACTTTTGGGCTCAGGCCTTCTTCCACGGTGACTGACAATGGTGATCAAATGATCGTAATCCTGCATATTTTTTTTTTTTTTTTGTAGAGCGACGAACAAGATCTCTCACCCATCCGGTGATCCCGCATTGTGAGAGTTGCCTAACTTCGAAGATCGTGCTACCATCAATGATATTATGTAAGGCTACCACAATACTGTAGTTGCTGCGCTATTGAAATTCTAAATTATAAATATCCAATACAGAGCATATTCACTATATCTCATCTTATAATAGAGATAATATTTTTAACTTTGCAAATTATGCCATGGTTTATTAGTTTTGTGAGAACACGATTAAGTAACGATGTAAAAGGTAAATCATGTCAATGTAGGTCTTACTGATATCAAATGACATGTATCATTTAACCCTACTTTTTCAAGAGTATACAAAAATATACATATCTTGTAGTTTAAATTGTACAAATAAATCAAGTCCTACAAACACGTGAGAATAATGCCCTGCTTCACATACAAGAGTTTGTATGGTCTCCGGAGTCTGTGCTTATGTTTATTTAAGTGAAATTTAATCATAGTAATAGCTCGCAGCGGCGGCTTGGGTTACTTTTTGGAATGAAGTTGACGTGCCTTGGCTGCCAGAAATAAGAGTACATTATGTAGATGTGTTTTGAGAGTGTTTTATGTTAAAGTTATTGCTTTGGCATTAGAAAAAATGTTATTGTCTTAAGTTTTAAATGGAACCAAAACTTGGAGTAAATCTGGTTCTTAAACTGAAGCTTTTAGTAATAAAAAAATGTATATTAATTTCAGCTATGAATTTCAAGAACAGCTCAAGTAACTTAAAGATTTGTCATATAAAAAAACAAATTTATCCCTTTTTAGATCTTATGAATCAAAATCAATCTTCTTATCGTATCAATCTTAGGTTAGAACGCTTATTTGCATGTAACTGCACTACTTGAATTTTCTTGCAGATTACTACAATATAACGTAATATAATAAAACAGTCAAAATTATTTTGAACATTAACAATTACTAATAAATAACTAAATGCTACAAAATTTACATCACAAGTATTATCGAATCAACCATCAAAAATGTGTAGCAGCCAACATAATTCCTCCGGAAACGACACCTACGAATGAAAAATCAATGACGCTTTGAAGTCAAGGCAAGGCTGATTCCTTCTGAATGGTAAACAGAGCCAAGAGTGGAGTTAGCGGGTCGGCTAACGTGGCATGAATGCCGGGGCTCGACTGACGGCGGATCTAGTGTCTCCAAGATTGCGGATCAAAAGCGCAAGCCTTCTTGCTTTTAAACACGAGAGGAGACTCGACAAACGTGTTTACAGCGAACACGAGTTTCGGGTAACTCCATTCGGGAAATTTGTTCACAATTGCACGATTTGTCATGATAAAAGTGTGAGGGTGATCTGTTGAATATTAAAAGGTTTTATTTATCAATATAACTATACCACATCATCGCATCGCGTCGCGTAATAAAGACACAATAGCATAATTTGTGTCTTTTTTTGTTTAAGTAGACAAACGACTGCTTCACCTTATGTTAGGCAGAAGCGGAGTCCAGATGGAAGACAGCTATTGAAACTGAATTGTTTAGCAGACCTCACTTTGCCTAATATTACCGACTTGTTAGTTAGCGGGTCGGCTAACGTTGCATGAATGACGGGCTCCGCTGACTGCGGAGCTAGTAGTTTCGCCGAGATTGCCGATCAAAAGCGCAAGCCTTCTTGCTTTTAAACACGAGAGGAGACTCGAAAACGTGTTTACGGCGAACACGAGTTTTCACGAATTTATTCGGATAATTTTTATTTTGGCTCCTATATCTCCTCCTCCTATGACTCCTGTCCGGCTCGAAGGACCAGAATGTGACGGTTCAACGGCTCGTTGTACCTAGTCGTCTTGATCTCGATTGCATTGCCGAATTGCACATTTTTTTGTCTTTTTATGATAAAAGTGCGTGGGTGATCTGTTTAATAATAACTTTCTATAAATAGAAATCATACAAGTTCCGATAATTGGTATATCTACCTTATTTTGGCTATATAGTATTTTACCGCCAACATTAAAAACAGCTTCGACGCATCCTATTCCATCTTTCTAACCTTTTTTCCCTAATCACCGTTCAACACCGCTTCAATAATAAAGCTATCTACTTGATCATCATCATCATCATCATCATCATCAGCCCACTTCCGCTGACTGCCGAGTATAGGCCTCTTCCCTCGCACGCCACCTTTACGGTCCTGCGCCATCCTCATCCATCCCCTGCTCGCCACCCGGACTGGGTCGTCGGATTGGCCACCACTCTGTTACCAATCGGGTTAATCGCCACGTGTCCCGCCTACCTCTTTTCAAGATTTATTTAGATATAGCTATACCCATCATAACCCCGTGTGGTGCCGGGGGTAAAGAATTGCACCACCCCATCTCTTCCCGTGGGTGTCGTAGAAAGCGACTATGGGACCGTTCCAGAGGATGGGCAGCAGCGTCTCTCTGTGATTATTATCACCTTACTGCGATCGCCAACCCACCTGCCAAGCGTGGCGATTATGGTAAATTCCCCTCAAAATTATTTATCCTTGAGGGAGGCCTTTGTCCAGCAGTGGACGTCTTTTTGGCTGAGATGATGATGATGATACCCATCATAATTAATTATGCAAAATGAAAACAATGTCTAATCCTTACTGCATGATAAAAGTCAATATTACACAAACACTAATTCAAAGTGCACTGCACCAAGATGAATTCAAAACAAAATTCACGTCCGCCGAAAGATGTTTACATTTTGCTCTCAGCCCTGTTATTGTTGGGCGTCCCATATAAGAGAAGCCTTTTAGCCTGGCCAGACCGTGGAATTTGGCTGACTTTCGTATTCCGGACAAATAACATGTTCCATCTGATAAGAGGCTGTCGTCGGCTCGTCTGACTCTGAACAACCAATCGTTCCCGGACTTTTCTCATTCCATCTTGTTATTGTAGCAAAAATAAACGGTACCATTTGTTGTTTTACAAAACCCATTAAGAAACGGTTTCGAACGCAATAGTAATTGCTTAAGGGTATTGCTTCAGTTGAATTAAGATTATAAATGATGGTAGAAGTTGATTTTTGAGGGCAAAAGCAACATTTGCTTTTGAAATTTTGAATATGTTTATGATCAAATCCTGCAATAATACAACACAATTAGACTAGTTGTTTGCAATGAATCGTTTCAAAGCAAATGTAACTTTGTATTTCCTACAAGTTTTATGATTATTTATAATTATTTTTAATTTTTGTGGTGCTGTTTTAAAAGGATTATGTATGTATCTATTGTTACCAAAGATTTGAAAGCATTCAGTTCATAATAATAATAAAAAAATAAAATAAAATTAAGGAAATAATAATAATAATAATACTAAACTTTACAACCTACAAACACTGAGATGTTCGTAATTTAGGTCTTAGGTTTACAAGTAAATATGTCTAGACCTATATATACCCTCTTATTTTTAATATAATTGATTGTACAATCAGAGCGAAACACAAAATCTGAAAAGCAACTGTTAAAATAAATTTTAATAAGAATGTTACAGGAAAAGTAACACCGATGACACGATAATTAGCTTCCGGTTCCGAAGAAAAAGTTTATAACACTTTATGGTCAAAGTTGGGGGTCAGACATTTTGTTGAATGATAATTACAACGACCCAGATTTCTTAAGGATAAATCCTTTAATATCTTAAATTTTCTTCATCTTTTTATAATTTTAAGTGCTAAGCGCCATTGCGATTACCAGTGGCTGAGAAACAATTATATTTCTTTTGTGTCTTGTTTAAAAGCAATCAACGTGTTGATTGGCTGTTATTCATTAAGAAGTATTAAAGAGCGGTCCTGTCATAATATGACTAGAGATCATAGGTATGTAAAAGGTTTATGGATGGAAAATCATATTTAAAAAAACATATCTTTTATGACTACACGTTCTGCAATGATTAATTTAATAACACAAAATATGATTTCTGAACATTACTATTAATTAGATTGAACGGCTTGAGTTGAGAGTTGCTCGAGATATTCGATGACTCGACGACCGACGACGTTGCAAAAGTTCTATAACATGCAGGATCGCCATCCAAATGATAATAGCTGGTGAAGCACAGCTCATTTTCTCTCAACTCGACAACAATTCATTTATAATATAAATATCACGCACACTTCAATATAAACAAATTCTTATACAGGAAAGTTATTTGAACCAGCACCTTTTGACAATGCGGGTGAGACATCCACCCCATTATGTTAGGTATGGCTGTATCTCTTGACAAGCCTAGTGCGAGTTTCGTTCGCCATTTGATCACGTTAACGACAACGAAAATTAGTATGGCAATAAAGCAGCGCGTCCTGGCGACATACGAAAAAAGTTAAATTTTTGTCATACAAAAATTCGTTTTCTTAAGCGTAATCGAAAAATACGGAATACACAAAACTTACACTAGGCACTCTGAACAACAGTACTTCCTCTAGTAGTAACTAGTAGAACCTCTAGTTAATCATACATATTGTAGTATCTATAGATTCGAATGTTTTCAATAGGCGTAAATATCGCAGATTTTCTTTAAACTTTATTCTCACAGGCAATTGTTATTTTTTTAAAATAAAAATGTTATTTTCAATAAGCCTTTTTAAAAAAAAATAAAAAATTTAGTCCATTTCACAGCAGCTACGAATAAGTAAAGTATTGCAACAACAACAGCCTCGCAATCCGTGCTCCAATTATATTTGATTTCAGGGAAATCACGTTTCATTCTCAACGGCCCCGTATTGTAGCTGCGTTGCATTATTTAGCCGGTGATCCGTTGTTTGACTTCGAAAGAATTAGACTTGATGTCAGCTAGTGCTGTATGCTGAGTTAGTAGAGATAATAAATAAAAATACCAGTTGAATAAGTCTAGAGTTTTGCTTATCAACTCCTTTTGCCTGTTTTACTAAAATCTAGCGTATCATAGGACCCCATTATCCGTAAGTGCCCAGGGCCTCCAATAGGTTAAAGACGGCCCTGCGCACGGATTTCATCTCCTTGATGGTAAATGACGATAACGTAACGTGATGAAATAGACATCTGCCTCCCTAGACAAGTGGCAGAACGCTAATAGAATAGAAACTAAATAGAATTATTATTATTATGGGATTGACATAAACGTCATTTATACGTACCGTTGACTTATCTCAATCCCGTTCAATAATCATTCTGTTTGATCGTTTTGACTTGTCTAGAGGGGGCTGATTACGCAACATTTAGAAAGTTACCAAAACGTACGAACCTTACCACCTCGGTCTTTGACTCAGAGGTCCCTTCGATTCCCAGCGAGGTACATATAGATGTACTCGGTTTGGTTGGTGGCAGAGTTTGTATTGAATCAGCTTACTTAGCTACTAAAATTTGTGGTCATTACAACAATGTTAGTAGCATTGTTGTATTCCGTCAGTTACGAGATAAGATTTGCTAATTAACTAGTGATGTTAAAGATTCCGAGTTATGTGCGCTATCACCTTCGGCCTCAATAACACTTACTTACTTACTTAGGTAAGGTGAGTAATTGTGTATGAGGTAACATACAATTTATTGGTCGTGTCCATATCAACCAATAGTATTAATGTCTGTTGCCATTGACATAGCTGTCTTCTGAAATAAAGTAAATGTAACAATAATTCCACGCAAATTTAAAGTTACGGCCACAGGTTTCTCTGTGACACGAATGCTGGTAACCAATATAATAGTTTATCAATTTAGTATCAACGCGTACTCTTTGGTAGAACCTACCTCGTCTTTAGTAACTGTACCCTAACTTCTAAAACAAGAAAAGCGTAATGATCATCATCAGCTCATTTTATGTCCCCACTGTTGGGGCACAAGCCTTCCCTATGGATCGATAGGGAGAACGGCTCATAAACCACCACGCGGACTCAGTGCGGATTCGTGGTTGTTAACGACTGCTAATGCAGCCGGGACCAACGGCTTTACGTGCCTTTCGAAGCACGGAGGAGCTCGAGATGATACATTTTTGGTCACCCATCCGATGACCGGCCTATGCGAAAGACCGGGCACGTTAATCACTGCGCCATCGAGCTCCTCAAATCGCAAAGCACAAATCTCTCCTAAAATAGAAATTGCGAGAACCACAACACCTAAACTTCAATATTCTACATAAGATTCTACCGAATCTCGAATTAGGCCTCATAGTAATCGCAGCAGCCGCAGGCTGCAGGCTGCATTATGAATTTGTACCCCTTTTGTGCCGAGTTTTTAATTCTACCGGTAAAATGTATTGTTCACGGAACAAAAGTCTCTGGTGTCATTGTTGTTGGCCGAAGTTCATTTAAATTCTGCGCCCGTGAGATGGAACAGTAGCAAATATGAATTCCTTTAGTCCTATTGTCAAACTGCTTTTGCTTTGCGCAGTAATGCTTTTGGGAGCTCGTATATTGTGTTGCGTGTATGCGAAAAATCGTTAGCTACAACAGAAGCAAACTTAGAATTGGAGTTGGGAAGATTAGTTTTGTGTGTCGACAACATTTCTGCTTGTGAATAGGAATACTGGGATAACTATGTGATACTTGTAGATTATTAAAACTGTTATATTATTTTCGTAGTCATGTATCGTTTTTACGCACAAAATCGATAATATTAATAATTTATAAAGTTTTGTTATCTTATAAAAGGCATAGTATTTAATTTAAATATCATGGGGGATGAAACTATTAAAACCAAATAAAACAGACGATTTTATTATAAATTAACTCTGTAATCGTGTGTACCACATTGTCTCAAATCCTCGCTGCAGTTGGTGTTAGGGATTGTTTTAGGTACGCCTGGTAAGCCTAGACTCTTCTTTAAGTCGTAACTTCTAAGTTTCTCAGCAGTTGCAGGTTTTAGTCTAAATGTTCATCCACTTTCAGCATTTTCATTAGGGTATAATTTAAATGCTCACCAGAAATATTTTTAGACCCTACGCCCAAGTACCAAATAAATTAAATGAATGTACAAATATTAATTTTCCTTCCTAAAATGGATAAATGCTCACCAAATTTTTACACTATTACTAGCTGACCCGGCAAACGTCGTTTTGCCATAAAAAATAAAAAAAAAATTTAGGGGTGGACTACCCGTAACATTTAGGGGGATGAAAAATAGATGTTGGCCGATTCTCATAGATACCGGATGACCCGGCAAACGTTGTTTTGCCATAAAAAATAAAAAAAAAATTTAGGGGTGGACTACCCCTAACATTTAGGGAGATGAAAAATAGATGTTGGCCGATTCTCATAGATACCGGATAAGCACAAAAAATTTCATCAAAATCGGTCAAGCCGTTTCGGAGAAGTATGGCAACGAAAACTGTGACGCGAGAATTTTATATATTAGATTCAAATGATTGAGGATACTAGCTGCCCTACTCCTGTAGGTCACGTGATAGGTTAGAATTGAATGAATTGAATTTCGAGGTTATTTTTAGGGTTCCGTAGCCAAATGGCAAAAAACGGAACCCTTATGGATTCGTCATGTCTGTCTGTCTGTGTGTCTGTCCAGCCGTATGTCACAGCCACTTTTTTCCGAAACTATAAGAACTATACTGTTGAAACTTGGTAAGTAGATGTATTCTGTGAACCGCATTAAGATTTTCACACAAAAATAGAAAAAAAAAACAATAAATTTTGGGGGTTCCCCATATTTAGAACTGAAACTCAAAAATTTTTTTTTTCATCATACCCATACCTTGTGGGGTATATATGGATAGGTCTTAAAAATGATATTGAGGTTTCTAATATCATTATTTTCTAAACTGAATTGTTTACGCGAAATACAGACACTTCCAAAGTGGTAAAATGTGTGTCCCCGCCTCCCTGTAACTTCTAAAATAAGAGAATGATAAAACTAAAAAATATATTTGATGTACATTACCATGCAAACTTTCTCCGAAAATTGGTTTGAACGAGATCTAGTAAGTAGTTTTTTTTAATACGTCATAAAGTACGGAACCCTTCGTAAATCCGACTCGCACTTGGCCGGTTTTTTTTATTAGACAACAGAAAGCAAAAATTACCAAATTGAAACTCGTGGCATAAAATATTGGTGTTATCTATTTGGTGACAAAATAACATATTTGGTCTGAAATGCAGTTAAAAGGTATTCACATATTTTTAAGGCATTTAACAAAAATATAAATTGTATCCTTTTTATAATGTTTTAGGAAACACAATTTGGTGAGCATTTATCCGTTTCGGTAAGCGTTTCGAATTTTATTGGTAGTAGAATTGATACATTTTTGGTACACGTTTAAACGCAAGCCTTTTCATTATGTCAAGACTAAAAAGAATCTAGCATTTAATTTTCCCCTAACTGTACTGCTACTGTAATGCACGATTTAACCAACCATAGTAGGGCACAAATAGCATTGCCCATATGCCAACGTTATAAAAACACAATAAAATCATTACTATACATTGTAACAGTCTGTAATACCAATCGTCGAACGCTATGGCATATTAAGGAAAACTGTAACACAACAATACCGCAATCCCGCAGAAAGACGATAGCATCACAGCTATTAGCAATTCGTTTTAAACGAATCAAAGTTCGGTAGCAGCGCCAAAGAGGCAGAAATGACCGCACTGGCGACCGTCCAAATGTCCTTCCGAATGCGTCGCAACAAGTTATGGGTCACGGGTTGTGTTCCCGCGGCTATTGAATTCACAAACTTGGTTACTGGTGTACCTATGAGATAGGATACGCACGGTTTAGACCACCGACCAGTCACATGTAAAATTAGTTATTGCATAAGTTCGATGGCAGACATTTTTACTTTTAACTTTGGTTACAAAGGCCTTTGTCCAGCAGTGGACGAGAATAGGCTGTTGATGATGATGATGATGATGATGGTTACAAATTATTTTATACAGATAACGTTGTTTCCAAATTCAGGTTGTGAAAAAAAATCATTTTTTTTCACTTCTGTTTTACTTTTTAATTGCAAAGTTTACGAATTTAAAACATCCTTGTTCCTTTCTCTCCAGCTTTCTACTAGATCCATGAGTTCAGGCTGGGCTGGAGACAGTCAGTCAGTCAGTTAGTGAGTCAGGACTTCTCTTATAACAATTTTATACTAACAGTCAAGTTGAAAATTGTTCTCTGAAGTGCGACGATAGTTTTTTGCTCTTCGTGATATGGAAATAGTGCAAATTTCGACTTCAGCTAGACGAAAATACGGAAAGCGCAATCCTCAAACTTGCTGCAGTTATTAAAAATTTAATTCCATGTAGGTGAGATTTTTTTTGCAAAACTACTGTAGGACTACCTCTGGCACTGTGGAGCGACGATATACGCAAAGTGACTGGTAGCGGTTGGATGAGAATATCCGAAGATCGGGCTCTTTTTTTTGATATTTTTTTTCTATATAGTCATACATTTATCTAAGAAGGTGTAACAACCGAACATTGACGTGTTAATATGTTTATCATTATTCCGCAACAAAGAAGCTCTAAGCTTTCATCTCATCAGATGGTACGTGACGATAAGGCCAAAATGGAAAGAGCACATCACTACATTTCATAATTTGTAAATCGTAATATGCATTACCGTATGCATACATTACGCATTGCATGAAATTATTTCTGTAATATTTAAATTTTATTAAACGTGAGTAAATTAAAGATAGTAGTGGTCCGGCCATATTAGTCGAAGAACCGATAGCCGTCGGGGTAAATGGGTTCTTGAGTAGAGACCACGTATCAGCAATGAGCAAACGTAGTTTAGGACGCCCTCAGACTAGGTGGAGCGATGATCTTCGCAAGGTGGCTGGCAAGAGCTGGATGAGTGTAGCTACGAATCGTGCTCGGTGGCGTGCACTTGGAGAGGCCTATGTCTAGCAAGACTAATATAGGCTGATATTACTGAGTCGTTAGTAAATCCGTAGGCATAAAGTGTTTCTTTTAAGTGTTCGCGTGAACATAAAAGAGTTTATATATTCACGAAGATGAATTAAGTGTTTTCTACGATTATTGTTGTTCATTTTAACACCAAAATACCAAAAGGGTATGAAAGACCGTTCTGGCTCGCTTCCAGCCACCTCGGGTCGTGAGGAGTTGCAACTATTCATCGATTTTGGTAGATGGTGAATTTCAGTTGAAACTATAATCAACTATCTTACGAAGCGTTTGATAGCGTTTTGGCTTACGCGTTCAATTCATAATCGTTAATGCTAAGCTACGTCAGAAATGATGTGATCTCGGATGGGTGGCTAAGATTGGTAGCTACCAAAGCTCGAATGATTATCCGCCCGTTTATACGTAGCTACGTTAAACCATTGGTTATAGTTTTTCATTAATTGTTTTTTTTTTAAAGTAAATAAAGCTTTCTTTATTTAAGCATTGCAACACTGAACATTTTATACCCAATGTGATGTCTTTAATTAGTTTGAAACTTTACGTAAGTAATATACCCGGTATCGTTGATAACAGTGTAAATATATAGCCTCTTTGTTCAAGGCAGTGGAAATTTCAATTAAACTTGGGGCTCTGTTCACTCATATTAACTTGACGTTTTATGATTGACTGAATTTCGTAATTTGTGGTGCTGTTACATTGAAAGGTTTAAAGTATCACCTAATAGGTTTAAAATGTTATCATTATGTTGGTTATAAAACAATACTGCCATATCTTTTTCGTAAATGAATGTAATAAATTTATATTAACCAGTAAATGTCCAGAACTAAAATCAAACAGAACATTCAAGATACTTAATTTAAAGGCAAAAATGTTAATCCATTCTTTATCAATAGGTCTCTAACGTACAGATAATGCGTAAGATTTAAAATTTAGAAAAAGATGGAAGTGGTCTTATTAGATTTAAAGACGCCGATTAAATTTGAGTATCAAGAAATATTATTCAAGTACTTATTCAATTATGTGAAAGTGATAATCTATCTAATCTATGTGAATCATTCATTTCATTGCGAATTATTTTAAATATAAAATATTTGGTATGACCTATTTTGTATAAATTGGAAATTAAGATCAAATTACTTATCCGTAAAACGTTTTGTTAACACTTAACAGCCGATCACGTACTGGGTACTGGTGGGTGAGATCGTCTCAGGACGCTGATCACGTCTTCTGTACGGCATTGACTTTCTTAGCGTTTGTTTTAAGATGACGTCCGTGGTACGTGATTTGCGTGTAACCCCGGTGTAATAAATTAAAAAAAAATATATAGATGTACAAATAATTTTTATTTTATAAATCTTACAATATCGGCAAAAATTGCCGGCGTACCAGGAAAAGCGCGCTTTAAAATAGTCGACTGTTAAAGTGTTAACTTTTGCGTTTGAAGTGTAAGTACTATACACATAACTATTAAACGAGTCTTAAGGAAAGTTGGCACAATGATGCTTCATAAGTTTGGTCTTAGAACACTTGTATTCTAGGAAGTAGGATTCTATTGACCTATTATTGAACTACAAGATCTTTAAAAATCAAAAGTAATAAATTTCACATGAAAGTGTATAAAAGCAAAGCTTTACTCGTATTTAAGAAAATCGCTACCCCAATGCAAATGAGTACAAATGTACTATACGTATACAGATCGGGAGTATAATTTGATTTTCACAATTATTAAAGTCAATTTTCATTATTTCAGAGCTCAAATGGCGGGTAGCGAGGAGGGCGTAGCAATTTTGTCAGGGGCCAAATGAAACTTGAAAAAGGAAAATTACACAATTTGCTAATGGCCACGGCACAGTTAATAATTGTTACTCGGTTTTTATTACAAAAGAAAGATATAAATGTTAATCGAAATTTATATTGCGTTTTGCCAATGAGAAATTAATGCCGTCCGAATAGCTTTGTAATAGATTACCTAAAGTTTATTTCTTATTATATGAATCGTAAAAATGGACTGATATAGAAAATAATATACATATATTTTTAACTACCTACATGAATAACAAATAATAACAAAAGCCTTTATCAATTTAGTCAGACGACAATTTTACAAGGCATTTAAATAAAACAATTTTTATATATAAGCTACATAATCTTATCTTATCTTAATGAGACTGCTGAGGTTTTTCTCTCATATAATACTCGCTGATATATCCCATAACATACTCGTTATGTGCATACAGATTTCAATGATCAAATGTTGCAAGCAATCGTCTGGAAAGCTTGTACGTAGGTACTCATTTTTGTCGTACCCTACAGATTCTATCCAACCTCTATACCATTCATGATTCCTCAGAAAACTAGCTAGGGCGTAGGCATACTCATGTCATGGCATTTTGCTGTGTGAATACCGTTTGGTAAGCAAATATTTTTTTTATATTTTTTAAAGAGAAATAATAAATTGATCCACAAAAAAATAGTAAGCTAGCACCTAAAATGCTAAGTTAGCATCTAAATAGTAGTTTAGGTGCTAACTTTGTATTTTTAGGTGCTAACTTAGTATTTTTGTGGGTTAGGTTAGGTTAGTTTGGTTTCCCGCGGTTCAATTCCCCAGGGAAAGGCCCCGCGGCCTTCACTGTTCTCGGAGTTTGGTCCCCCAGAGTTTTAGTGGGTATCCCCCTCCGTCTCACCCTTCCCGGTCTTGGGCTTCTCCCTTGACAGCCGACTGGAGACAATGGCGTCTCCGGATAGTCGGTGGGTTGTGGAAAGGCGGACGGGCGAGTCCCACATAACCGCCAGGCCTCCTCAAGGCCGGGTACTCGTAACGAGTTCCTCTGGGTTAAAAATAAAAAAAAAAGGTTAGTTTGGTGATCGATTAAATACAACCCTTTTTTAAATGTTTTTATTGTAGCATAAAAGACAAACAGTTTTTGATTTGAACAAAATTTCAGAATTATTCAGTTTCGCAGCCATCATCTAAAAATAAGAATCGAAATCAAGTAAAATGCGAGAAAAGTAATAACGAAAATAGGTCAATTACTCGTATACGCCAGAAATTCCGAGGTATTCAGGCGAATATCACCTGCATTACTGATAGATCACCTACAATAGAGTACTTTCTAGTAATATCGTGTATTTTGCTCGCAGAATATATGTATCTAAATATAATGCATGTTACATTGTATTCTTAAACTCTAAAAACAACAACTCCATTTTTAACAAACAAAGTAAAAATTTTAACATGAAAATTGAATCGTTTAATCCGAGCACAGCGTAAGGGGCAGCGCAGACGAGTTGCTTTATTAAAACGGTACGGGTAGACGGCAGGTGGGTCCAATTCCGGGCCGGATTACGGACAGCGGTAACGGCGGTTGAGGTCAGCCGGTCTGTATAAACGCGCGATTTGGCGGCAAATTTACAACTTTTTCCCGGCTCACGGCGCGGGAGACGGCAGTAAACTGGGAAGCAATCTCGCCGCACGGGCCGCCGAGTTATTTCGCAGAATATTGCGGGGCGCGCAACTAATAAAATGACAAATAGCTGACGGTCCGGCGACACACGACGTGCCGGCCGGTGCGGCTAACTTGGCCACAATACACTTTAAACGAGAAATGTACATCGTTTATACACTTGTAAGACTTCGCGTTACAATGTAAACAAAGATTTTAACGGGATTTAATGCAAACCACCAATCCGCATTGGGCCCGCGTGGTGGTATATGGCCCGTTCTTACTATTCATCCATAGGGAAGGCTCTCGGTCCAAATCGGTCATCATCATCATCATCATCATGGTGGCCTCTTCGAGATTCAATCTTGGATGTAGGCCTCTTCCTTCTTCTTCCATTCCTGCCGATCCTGTGCCCGGCTCATCCAGTCCCAGCCTCCATGTCGTCGAATGTCGTCCATCCAGCGCTGCGGTGGTCTGCCGCGCCCTCTGGTGTCAGCTCTTGGCCTCTCAACAACTCCAACTCGCCAACTCGGTACTTTCTTTTAAGATTTTAATAGAAAGTAATTATATAAACAAAGTATGATGCAAAATTGGTAATTATTTTATGTAAAAACCTCATTTTATATCCCCACTGCCGTCAAACCGAAACTTTTATTAGGAATCCTATATTCCTAAAAACTAGGAGCATAATAGAGCAGCCTGCAGCGGATCGTGTCTTACATGTTAAGCAACTGTCTCAATGCTTAGTCGCGGGATGGTTGACCAAATTGTGACCTTCGGCATTGTCGCTAATAAATCACGGTGAGTCGAAGGTTTCCTGTTGTGCAATAAAAAATAAACAAATCATATCAGTCAATGACATATCAAGCTGTCATATTACCGAGTGCCTAGTGCAAGTTTCATCACGTTACGGAAAATGAAAACTTGTAAATTTGGATTTGTATTAAACAGCGCCTCCAAAAAAAATCTCGTTACTCGTTTTTTTGTTAAAGTGATCAATTGGCGAACATAACTCGCACTAGGCATCCTGATCTAAAGGCATGAAGCGATTTATAGTGAGAAATTGTTTGTCAGCCATAACGCATGTGTGTCAGGCTCTTGTCAGCACTACGAGCTTCGTCGTAAGTCGTATACTTGAGCTATGCTCAAATTCTTCCAGCCAAGTACATTGTGTAACAATATCCCGACTATCCCATTATTCTTAACCTGGATTTGCGCTCCTCATTCTAATTGGATAAACTTATTTCATTATTTTGTATTTTTTTACAACTAGATATTATTTATGATTATTTACATATAATTTTACTCAAATATTGTTGCGAACAAATTACAATTTGAAAAAAGGCAAAGTGTTGAAAAAAGTTTGGCCTTTGCTAGTGTTGATTAATTTCGGCGAGTTGGATTGAGCCACGATAGCATAGATAGAGTGCACCTGACCCGGCATGTCATGGGGTGCGGGTTCGAATCCCGCTCGTGGAATTTTTTCAACACTTTGTCTTTTTTCAAATATGTAGTTATTATTTGTTTAAATTTTATTTATACAAATAATTTACGGTTTATAGTGTGTCATTAAATCAAGTGCAGATATTTTTTTGGTCTGGTTTAATATATTTATAACAATATGTGCGTTTTTACATAAAATAATTACCAATTTTGCATCATACTTAAGATGGCTCTAAAAACTAACTCATTCACGCGACTTCATTGCTATAGATTCTTTTTATAGTCGAGCCAATGTATGAAAGAGACACCTACACAAACTAGTAGTGTGTTCTGCCAGTATTACAACGTAATTCTGTATTTCTGCAACTAATTTATATATACTTTATATTTAAATTCACACATAATTTATTTTCTGAAAACAATAAAGTTTTTATCTACCTATCTATCTATTTTGAAGTCATCACTTTCTCGTGAAATAGCTTATAAATTCTACGTATTTGATTTATTAATACAACTTATATAACTTCCTTGTTTGTTTCTCATTATAATACACCCACTTACCTTGTTATTCCATTGAAATTTTGACTCACCCAGATATTATAAATTCTATTTAAATTTTACACAGCAAATATCAAGTGAAGTAGTGAAGATTAAATTAATCCTATTGGGTCGAACCCTTTTTAGCTGTAAATTATAGTACCTAATGACTAATGGCCAAGACTTCAGTCGTTATAAATTTTCAATGAGACATTTAAACAGTTGATCCGTTATATAATTACGGCTTCTATCAACCGGATATTAAAATTATTATGAAATTGGTTGAACTGACAGCAGCAACAGTTTTTACTCCCGCTTTTACAATTAACTATTGTTTTAAAATTATAATGTAGGTCTGATAACTGATAACTAGTCTGATAACATAATTAACAATTATGACAGTAAATGTAGATAGTACATACTTTATACGAATCTACTCGTTTTTTCAATATTATAATCTTGAATGAAATTTTAAACTCCTTGCATTTGCATAGTCCGTTGCCACTATGTTATTTGGATGCTGTGTTAGTACTTTTTGAAAGCTTTCATACCGTAGGAAAGTACCAATTATTATATTAATTTTTATTTATTTTGTCGATTTGGATCACTAACAATATTTATAATAATTCAGGCATTTATGTAACATGAAACTTACAAGCTAACTGTAAATATTACTTACAAGTAACCTAAGCATGCATAAAAAAAGTGTTATATATAACAACTTCATTCACTTATTTTGAAACGGAAAACAATAATAAATACACACCAGTGTACATTCACCCTGTATTCTGTAGAGTAAAACAGAGATCGCTTCCTGCGACTTGCTACGATTCTTAATATATCTCTTAAAACAATAATATTATAGAAAATATGTTTTCTCAATGATCCCAGTAAAATGGGAATGTAGTAATATCACACACATATACACACTCATACATACACACACACACACACACACACACACACACACGCGCGCGCGCGCGCGCACACACACACACACACACACACACACGCGCGCGCGCGCGCACACACACACACACACACACACACACACACACACACACACACACACACACCCAACTACATACCAATACTAGACCTAATAGTAAGTAAGTAAGTAAAAGTACCTAATAGTACACACGCCTGCCACATCAACCTACCACAAACTGTCAAATTTCCTCAATAGACTTTGAGCTTAATGTATAAGTCATATAGTTGAAAATGTATTGAAGAAATTTGACAGATTCGGATAGGTAGATCGTTTTGTCTGCTTATAATCACCCACCCGCAATAACTACAGTACATCCGTGATCATGGCGCATGCAACTGTGTCTAAATATCGGATATTCACACACAACAAAAAAGATGGTAAGTCATAATCCCATTAATAATAATTATTCTAATATTTTTTTTGTTTATAATTACTAACGAACCCAAAACCCGTACCACGATTTATTATTACTATGACCTACAGCCGTTTAACGAAGCGAGGCTAACTACACTTTTACAGGGCATAACACAAAATAATTACGGCCGCAGCAAGGAAAATGTGCGTAACCAATAAAACGAAACAACAAGCTATCAGAAACAGACGAAACCTTCGCAGCCATTGTGACGTTGACAAATAAGCTGTTCTGAAAAAGATCTCGGTCGCTACCCCTACTAAGGGCATTGTTGGATATTTTGATTATTGGATTCTGACGTAAAATCACTTCTGCATTTTATAAATCTACTAGCAGACCCGGCCGACTTCGTACCGCTATGACAGTTTCTATGATAACAAAACAAACAAATCGTTAAATTTTACGCGTGAAGAAAGCGTATCAAACAAACAAACAGAATATAAACTAACTTTTTTTTTAATAAAAAGTATCCTATGTCCTTCCCAATACCTTTAAGAATATGTGTACAAAGTTTCATGATGATCGGTTGAGTAGTTTCTGCGTGAAAGCGTAACAAACAAACTCACTTTCACATTTATAATATTAGTAGGGATAGTATCGATGGGGGAGAAAAACTGCAAACTCGGCGGGCAACTCGTGTAATAGTGTAAAGTCCTACTGTTACGTTCTCCTCGCATGATTTTGTATTGCGTTTTGAATATTTTTTTTCTATTTTCTGCGCTGTCATATTTTTTTATTAACTATTACACGAGTTTTTCAACTGTACCAGCAGTATTTCTCTCCTATTGATTATAAAATAATAAGGTCACATTTTATCAACAGCAAATATTTTGAGAATAAATTCATCAACATATACAAACTATTTCCTTATTTCTCTGATATAATTAGATGTTTTGTCAAAATATTTGCAGTTGATAAAAAGTGACCTTATATAATAATAACATTTGAATTTAAAAATAATGTAATCTTAATAACCAAAAAGTGCACCTGATTCGGTTTGTCGGGCGAAGAACTCCCTTATCTTATCTTCAATCACCATTAGATGAGATGTTAGCTAAGCCTTTCTCAAATAAACATAAAAAAGTTAAGCTATAATAAGAAGTGAATACAAAACAATTGCAATTACTAAATTTCTGTTACTAAAAAAGCAAATGGCTGCCGAATCAAAAATTAATACAACGCGTTCATTCAGCCATAACAAGGCTAGCATTGTACACAGTGTATTGGCAGTTCAGTGCACATAGGTTCCAACTCCGAGAGCACGTGTTATTGAACTCGAGTGGCCTCCACAAAGCTAGATTCTTATAGTAGGCGCACTGAATACGGAACAGCGCAAAACGGAAGGCCGTATTACAAATTTAATCTCACAGAAATGTGGTATCGCACAAATTGCCGTAGCGAAGCTTGTGTTTACGACAAAGCATGTACTGTCGGCAGCGAAAGTAGCCGACCACTTTGGTGAACGCTTTGAAACGATAGGACCGCCAATTTGTAACTTTGTGCATGTTGTAGGTTAAGTATGTCTAAACGCCTCAGCGGCCAAGTAGCAAGAGCGCTCATATATCATACTATATTGAAGTTTAGTAAACTCAGCATGACTCCAAATCACACTTTTGCTTATAGGAGAACTTGAGATGAGCTTGACAAATTGTATTAGAAATATTATAGGTTAATATTGATTGGATGATATCAATCATTGCAGCTAAGCGGTTTCAGCTACCACCATAATGTTTCCGCTTATTTATCTTGGTGAACTCTTCATCATCATAATCAGCCTGGAATTATCCACTCAGTAAATAGGCTTTCTTTTTTAGCCCCTGTCCGCGATCTTGAGCCTCTCAGATTAAAGTAGATACGACTATTCCTATCTCATACAATCAACAGACGACCTGGGTATCTTCGACCTGTTCTTGACAACTATTCAGTCAAGACTTTACTTCACCTACAGTCATCACATCTACCCAGGTCTTCTGCCAAATACAATTTGTGTTTCATCACTTTGATTCTGAAGTCTCTAGGACTGTCATGCCCTTTACCGACGTCACCCAAGCAAGCAACTAAGGTAACCCTTAAGCCTCTTTAGGTGATGGTTTTACATGCTTACCTAACATGATTAAATGGTTACCTAAAACTTAAGAGTATTTTGGAAAAACGGACATCAGGTGGTTAAAGCAGCTGATTATTTAGGCACACCGTTTGATTTCAAATCCTATAAGAGTAAACGACGAAATTATATTGTTTGTACAAATGTTAAATGTCATTCAGCATATGCACAACGTCAACAGCAGTTTCTATCTGGTCTCATATATAAAAAAATCAGTAAAATTACCCTCTTAATATGAAAAAGTGTAAAGCCGAGATTACTGATTATTTACTTACGTTGGATTATGGCATGACCGAATCACTTTTACTGACACAAAAATTACTAGACTGTCATTATATCGTCTAATGTACCTACTTTTAATGATATTGTTTATTCATAATGTATGCAGTTTGATTTGTACAAAGGAAGGTTTACACAGGTACAGGTCTTCCTCGTGTAGGTAGTTGAGATTAATTTGTATTTGCTGTTTTATGAAATAAAGAAATTATTATTATTATTATTACAAATGTACATGCTGGAAACTGTGCAGCAACTTCCATTGCGGACCGTACGTCGGTCCCGCCTGCCCGCACGAAAAATTTAAACCAATCTGGGACCAATTGACATGTGGGGTGTATGAATCCTTTATTAAAAACACGGACGTAGAGTGGAAAGAAGAATTCTTGGGTGATGTTATTCAAACAGGAGATGGTTTAGTTTTGAATTGGATATTGTAAAATGAAAAAACCTTAACCTTAATAGTACGTTAATGTGAGTTCACATTAAGTAACACATTATGTATCATGTTACAAAACTAGTATCAGGTTGTTTTATTGATACTATCGTTCACACTAATAAAACATGCTGCATAACTATGACATAACTTATTTTGTCATATAGCCGGGACTCACCGTTAGAAGAACTTAAAAAAAAATGTAAATAGGAGGCAAACGAGCAGGCGGGTCACCTGATGCAAAACCAAAGTAACCGCAGATGCGTTGCCGGCCATCATTCGCAAAAAAACTGCCTCCCTGATCAGCAGAGTGAGGAATAGTTCCAACAGTATCCTAAAGACACTAACGGATCGCTTTACATCACCGCTCTGGTGGTCCTTTGTGCGAAGAGTGACAATCACGGAGACTTACCCTTTCTCGTGAGGTCCTAGCAGAATAGAAATAAATACAAATGTACCTATAACACTAGGATGATCTTTTTTAAATCAAATGATATTATTATATCTCTTTATTTTTAAAAACAAAATAAATAAAACATTTTAAAATATTAATAAAATAGGGGTCCGCCGGCATCGGGACCAGGGTCCAAGCTACCGGTGGTTAGGGCTCTAGAGACAGGAACCTCCTCAAAATGCGTGCCGTATCGAGGAGAACTGCCTTCTGAATCAGACCCTTGATCCAGCCGCCTAACGAGAGCCTCATTAGATGTTGATCGAGGCTCTTGGCCATCAGGCCATTGGCCATAACAACAATCGGTACGATGGCAGCTGAATCCACACTCCACATATCGACAACCTCGTGTGCTAAGTCGAGATTATTATAGTCATTACACGCTCTGATCAGGCGTGAGCGTGATGACTGCTGGATCCTACTGCTATAAACATGAGTGACCAGAGTCTGGTCCCAGCAGTGGAACGTTTTTAGACTGATGATTAAGGCGAAAAACCGTCATCCAGTATAGCAGTGATGCTTATTTTTTTATAAGACGCTTATTACCTAAAAAGTAACAAATCATGTTAGGTGACGGTTGCCGGGGTAAATCCGTCACTTCTAAGCTTATGGCTCTCCTAAACCTGAGGGGTCGTCGGTGAAAACGGCCATAAAGGTTAAAAATAAAAGGCCATTATTAGAAGTTGAGCTATGGTTAGGTCTGAAATTCTGAACTAATATTATACACCTGAAAAGTCTTGTGCCATCACCACGGTTTTGACTACAGATTAGAATTAAAATTCTACAACTTACTTACCTGCATAGTGGATTTATTAAAAACCGCCGTATACGAGTATACCAATACCAGGGTACGCAAATTATCAGCTCGTATAGAATTTCCAAAAGTAGGTCAGACCAGTGATGGATTGAGCACGGGGCTCGGCTGTCAGACGGTGATGCTGGATCCTTTGCAAAATATTAATATCATGCAATGTTAATGCCGCCGCCGTGTGAACTACTATCGTTCGAAAAATGTTTTAAACTACCAATTTATATTTATTTAAAATAGATTTATTCTTTTACTACGTCCCGGAGGGAGTGGCAACGCACTCACCGGAAGTCCTTGGTTCAATTCCGAGGTTGGATAAAATGTTTCGGATTTTGATGCATATCCTGCATTTACCAATCGTTGTAGACATAGACATTTGTACACATGAATTGTAGTAGCTTCTTGGCGGGAAAGTGAAGAGTCATGGCTGCGGTTTCGTTTTATTTTCTAAAATTTGTGTTATGTCGAATATTAATGTGAAATAATGGTGGATTATTAACCGTTAAGTGTTAGTGAGTGTGCATGAGTGTTGGCAAATGAAACAAAACAGTGCAACTTCACTTTTCAAATTCTCTCAAGAGGTCCGCCCGAGGACTTAGTAATGCCCCACATGTTTACTGAGATACTCGAGGGGTTGGGTATATCATTTCTCACTTTTCATTTCTATTATCATTCATCATCATCATACAAGATGGAAATATTGTTTATTTATTTATTACTTGTAAGAAAAATTACTTTGACACTGGCTAAATGTGCTAATCGCACAAAGCCAAACAACCAAACTAAAGAAAAAAACATGTTATGTTGATTTAAGTTCAATGATAAAGGCCTTTGCTCAGCAATGGGACGTTATTACTTCTACCTGTACTAAATTTTTGAGGATCTCGATAGAGCAGCGGCTATTACGTTATGGTTTCTAAATGTATGGGTGACCGTATTCAAATCTTTCGAGCTATATGATTTTAGAGCTTTTTTGTTTTAGTCATAAATTATGCCAGAGTTGCTAAGCTCAAGTGGCAGTGGGCAGGGCACATTGCTCGCAGGACTGATGGCCATTGAGAGGCGACCGCGTATCGGAAAACGCAGTGTGGGCAGGCCTCCAACAAGGTGGACCGACGATCTGGTGAAGGTCGCGGGAAGCCGCTGTATGTGAGCAGCACAAAACCCGTCGTTGTGAAGATCCTTGGGGGAGACCTTTGTCCAGCAGTGGACGTCTTTTGGCTGAGATCATCATCTCAGATGATGATGAAAAATTATGCCTACCATTGCTACGCAAACACTAATTTTAAGACATTTTTCTTTGCCCTCTCTCTACAAATTAAAACAAAATAGAACTACATTCTAGCACACACGTATTCCACCTTACCATTAAATAGGATCATCGTGCGACTATAATATTTGCTACGCCGCTACGACTACGGATTCAATTGCTGACTCAACGCTATTGTCGCTACCAATGCCATACCAATTATCGTTTTCGTTAACGTGATCTTGCGGTACGGTAAGGGCGGCTTATATACTATACACTATATGTATTTGATATACTAAAGCAGTCCTTGTTCTGACTCCATTTCCACTTAACATCAGGTGTAGTGGAATCATTTGCCATCTCTAATATAAAAAGTACGTAACTGCAAATATGGTGCTAGTTTCCCTATCGGTATACATGTACGGTAAATGTAGTATATTGTTTTGCTATTCGGTGCATGTTTGTTAACTCTTGGGATGCTGCAAAATATATGATAGTACTCATCAACAATACACTAAAATGTGGACGGCAGTAGTGTATTTCGAAGAGTATTTGAACTAAATACTTTTGACTTATGTCGCAAGACGCAATTTAGCATTTAAAAAAAAGCTAAATACTAATGTTTTCTTTAACATAAAATATTTTTGACAGAAAACAGAATAAGTTAATTTATGTAACCTCTTTTAAGGGTTATTATAATATGTATATTTTATACCATACACAATAATTAAGAATACTTGATTGATAATTTTAGTACATACGCCTGCACGTACTACGACAAACTGTCTAATTTCCTCAAAAAACTTTGAACTTTATTGATGTGGCATAAGGTTGAACATTTATTAAAGAAATTTATCGTGTTGAATAGGTTGATGTGCGGCGTCTGTACATAGGTATACATACAGTGCTTTTTTGCAATTTTATTACGATTTTAGATCTGTAAAAATGTTCAACAAGTTTCCACAAGTGTTACTTGAAATTGAACCTCCTGCCTATTTGGTTGTCCGTCAGTCTGCCTATTTGTTTGTTTATATATTTGTACCAAGACACCTTTTCGTTAGTTAGTTTGAAGCATCAAGTTACAATTATTTTATAATACTAAGATTTATCGGCACAGCACCGTTGGAACGGTATTGCAGGTGTCAGATTACTCTTCCTCTACTCAATTTAGAGACGTCTGCCAATGCCAACTTTGCTAAAATGATATTATTAAATACTAAGATAATATAGTGACTAGTTTCCATACTTGCCTTACTCTTAATTGTGGCAAGTGTCAAGCGGTTGACATATGTATATAGCGCCGCCGCTGGCACAGTATTGCAAGAGTCAGATGACTATTCCTCAACTCAATTTAGAGATTTCCGCCAATCCCGACTTTGCAAAGAAGGTTTTATACACAGCGATATACATGCGACTACATGCCTACCGCTTTACTGAGACGGTTCCTGAGATAGCTGCGCGGTGCGGGAGGGGTGACAGTTTACGTAGGAGTAGGACCACTGACGTCTTGCGATGCGGTTACGGAGGAATCCCTAAACTAGGAATAGTTCATTGTGTTTTTTCTATTACTGTTAACTATGACAGCCGTAGTATATTGCGCAATGAACTAGAGATCCGCAGGCTTATTACCGAAAAAAAGCTAGTTGCTAGTTGCACAATGGCAACGCGACTGCTACTAGTTACGGTTGCTACAATCGGTCATTTTGGGTATGTTCCGATATACACTGCCAGCACTGTAAGGTGCGACGTCAATTTAGTATACTGCGAAGCCGTTCTTTTATATTATTGTTGTGTTTTATGTTTATAACGGAACGCAGTCCAGTATACTGTCATCCATGCTGTCATCCATGTCATTTCTGGACGCTGTTGATCACGTGATCAATGCACTGAGAGCACCTTATCTCGAAAATGCCAGTGCTTACAGTACAAAAATGGCTACGATTAATAACGTCACATATTTCCCTAGGATACTGCGGCAGTATACTGTCAGTCCATAACGAAACAAATTTCTCACCAGTAAGAGCACTGGACAGTGCTCGCATTGTATATCGAACATACCCTATATTTTAGTGAGCCTTCATGCACTTTTAGTTCATCAATCGCTCCCTTGTGGCGCGGCGCTATCATAGCTTTCTAACGTTCCGTAATACGTATATGTGTTTTAGTAGCGATAATTTTTTTTTTTTTTTTTTATATTGACACGTCATAGTGACCACATCCTGCCTGATGGTAAGCAGCCGATGCAGTCCAAAATAATGAAAATAATAAATAATTGATTGCGAACTGTCACTTAAAGATCGGTAATGAACCTGCCACCTCTTCCGCACCGCACAGCTACCTCAGAAGTTAGGTCTCAGTTAATCTGAAGGCCTATAGTTCCCATACTTACCTTACACTTAATTGTGGCAAGTGTCAAGCGGTTGACATAGCGTTGTTGAAACAGTATTGCAGGAGTCAGATGACGGGATGTTCTGCGATGCCACAAACATGGGAAGCTGAAGTAGAGAGTGACGAATATGTAGAGCAATGCAAAGACAAGTTAATTAAATGGAAGAAGGTCCTAATTATAATGTGTAGCTTTAATAAAAGATAGTATTTAAAACCGAAAAGTTGCATAGTACATTTGTAAAATATGTAGAATTAAGCATTAGACTCATACCTCTGTACTAATGAACAGAGTATAAAGTTTTGAATAATTATTGCGTGTTTTGTCTCTCTTACTCTCAAATTGGAAGTGAATTTAACATGAATAACTTGGAATAGATATTTCTAGTTTTAATACTAGGAATATCTATTTCAAGCTTATGTTCTGTTTATTAGTAAGTCACGCTGTAAAAGCTATAAACCCGACATTGGCAAGGTCTGAATTAAGCCAATATTTTTATAAAATTATGTTTCGAATTTTGCATAATTGAAATTCTGTTCCACGTAAAGGGTTTATGGTGGCACATTTCCGAGTAGTTGACAATAACAGAAAAATAGAGGAATAAAATGCACAATACGTTCACGAGCTTCAAAGCTTAATTTCATGGAACCGCCGCGGGTGTCTACGAGAGCTGGTTGACTTTTCCAATACTTGTCGGTTCTTTCGAACACGTGTATGTAGATGTCACAAAAATAGATGAAAGCCGATATTACAATGTTCAAAGTCAAAATATTTTTTTTATTCAAAAACTTAAAAATAGGTAGTTAAGTAAGTACTTTTGAATCATTTTTAACCTACTGCCCATGAGGGACGTCTATTTTTTAGTTTTAAGAAGAATGGGCGCAATAAACTGCACAGCTTTTATAGAAGTAACGAAAAAAAAATGTATTTTGGAGGAATGGTAATTCGATGCATTTTTTTATTGTTATAATCATTTATATTGTAATAGACATTTTTAAAAGTGTTTCCTTAACATGTGTCTTAAATTTCTCAAAGGGCAAAATTAAATAACATTCGGAATTTTATTATAATATGTAGGGAGATTGTTGTAATTTAATAATCCGCATATTTTTATATTTTAAGAGTCGCCCAGTGGTCGAAAATCGAACGTCAATCATAACATATACAACACTGTAATGTAACATCATATTATATCGTCGCTGTAGAATGATAACCTCGTATGTCCAGATATCCAAACCAGGAAACGAAAAAAATGGCTCTATTCGTCAATGTTTAAAATATTGTTATGTGCTTTTGTCTCATGTTTTGAATGATAAAAAGGCCCTAATTATGTTATTAACCAATCCCTTACTTAACTAGGATTATACCAATTACATTACATATCATGTTTTCTGTATTTATATTATGTACATAGTTACGAAGTTTTCAAAAATAAAGAAATTGATGTAGACTAAAAAAAATAAGTTTACCTAATGAACAAAAGTAGTCATTATGTTGGGTACATTGTTTCGCGGTATTATAAAATACGTGGTTTTATATGATTTTTACAAAAATAAAAACAAAAATATGCTTTTTTGACATACAAGGTTATCCATTCTACAGCGAAGATATATAGATTTTATATTTCTAAACTCTTTCCCCATATAAACTTCAACTATGCCTAATGTCAGTCTCTAATCAAACTCCTCCGTCAAGTAATGTGCAAATGATTCAAAGTTTTTCTTTACCTAATACATATTCGTATACGCCAAAACATTATGCACGAGTATTTCTCTGCAATGCTTATAAAAGTATAAACTCAGATGAAATCGACTGAAGTGCGAAGCTGTTACAGCAGCAGGAAGGAGGTGAAAGGGAAAAGGTGGACTGTATTTAGAAAAATAAGAGGCAAAGTAGAACGTACAATTATAATTAAAAGAATAAAAAATACCAAGTCAGTAACAACAAAAATACGATGACAATCAAAAGGAAAAAGCAAAACAAAAGAAAATGACACTTAGAAAAGAAGAAAAAATATAAATTCTAAAAAGAAATATTTACTCCGTAACAGAAGCAGATTTTATTAACACCGAGTTGCAACCAGCCAGTAACATTTGTTACTGCAATTTGAGTATTGGAGTGGAACAGGTACAAAAGTTATCCAATCTCTTCACGGTTAACTGAATGTAATCTTTGGTTCCGTATCTCTTTCACTGCGTGCACAAATACGTAAATACATTCCAGCGTAGTTCATATGTGAATGGCACTTTAGCGAATTGTGCGCTCCTCTGATTTCTATGCACGTCCCTCCCTATATTAGGCGTGTGTAAGCCATTCGCAATCGCATAGGGAGATTGGGCCATTCCCCTATTACGAGATCTCCAGGATGACTCTAGAATTATTATATTTTCTGTATAACGTGTAGTAGGTACACATCTTCTTTTCATAATTGAAAGTTTCTACGTTATCGTCCTTTCTCATATCCTTTTTCTTATGTACGCGCAGACATATAAGCTTACAAATGTATTAAAATTTATATAATTTGAAAAAGCAACAATTTTTTGATGTGTAACATCTTTCCGCTGCTTTTGCTTATATAGAGCAATTTGTGGGAGTGATTTCGTGAAATGGGACGGAAGTATGTGTAACAGTGTAACAGGAAGTCGGAGAATTATTATTATATATATTATATATGGATATAGAGTTATTATTATATATGACATATTGTGTCATTTGATTATCAAAGGTCATTTTGATATGTCAAATGTCTTCTAATGAGTATTTACTGCATTTATTTTATAGTTATAAAATGATATAATACCTGACCCATTTTTTTTCAGAATATAATGTTAAAATTGCTTATTACTAAGTTGAGATGACAAATGTTACACATCATATGCGACTACTGTAAGGATCGCTCGTTTTTTTATATCTTACGGGGAAGCACTTAGCCTTCATCTCAACCATTCCGGACCCAAGGCACCCCTGGAGGACACCCCTGGGGGTGCCACGGGAACTTGGATTCGGACCCGTGGCACCACCAGTTCTCAAATCCATACAACAGTGTACCAGTGGTATCACGAGTTCTATTTACTTATTTCTATTACTATTTTCCCATGAACCCACCAATAGAATAGTGATGGAGGACAGTGTTAAAAATAATTTAATAGTTTAATAAAATTACTAATGTTAAGTGATGTTAAAACCGAAGGTTGAAGCCTACTTCACCCGGAATCCTCAACTGCTGAGGCACGGTTATTGGAGCTATTACAATGACAAAAAATGGGCTCCAGTTTTATAGTGATTTTTCAAAGTTATGTTTTTTATCAAACTAAAATAATTAAAATAATGCACATCATAAGACATGCTGTATCCTTACTAACACGCACGTAAGCGTTAATGTTTTGTTTATGTTAGTCAGCTTAGTGTGCTCCGAGTTTAGTGTGCATGCTCGTCTTTTCGATCTTGTGTGCGTGTATTGGAAAGGGTGTATTTTTTGGTGAATTATGATAATGTTTTGTTGATTATCTCGGTAACGAGCCTGTAGTTTTGGACCAAATTTGGTGAGCATGCTCAGTGTGATGTATAGATGCTCCCATTAAACGTTTGCTTATTTATATTGTTAGACCCTATATTTAGATAAGATGGTCGTAGCTAGCCAGGTAGACCAACAAGCCCTACCACTAATCAAACCGAGTACACAAACATGTACCCCCCGCTGGGAATCGAACCCGGGACTTTCAGTAGCTCAGCGGTTAGAGCATTGGATCGGTTATCCAAAGGTCGTGGGTTCGATTACCACTATAGCTTCCTGAGATTGGTTGATTTTTTCTAGTAAAACATGTAAAAATTAAAATAATAAAAACACCATAAGTACTCGTCCGTTCAAAGTACAATACGCTGTCGTTTCACAATACCGAGGCAGATATTTCAATTTAATTAGTAGCGCTAGCGACTAGCTGTGGCTGGGTAATCCTTGATACTGCAATATGAGTGCAAGCAGAACAGTTACACAGCTAGTACGCCGCGAAGTTTTCCAATCTAACTTCATGGTACATCAGGAATTGCCCGCTTCTTACGTGTTCCCCCAATGTAATTTTCGGTTCTATCTGTGTCGCTTTGTTCCTGTTATGTTATGAATAGAATAGAACAAAATAGAATAAAATATAAATAGTTTGTTAAAGTTACAAATCACAATATGATACAACTTTAATTTAGAGTAAAGTGATGTTAGGCCATTACCAGCTCATCAATGTTCCCTCTGCTGGGGCACGAACCTTGCCTATGGATGGATAGGGAGATTGGGCCATAAATCACCACGTGGGCCAGTGCGGATTGATGGCTGTTAACGACTGCCAATGTAACCACGACCTTAGCTTTACGTGCCTTCCGAAGCACGGAGGAGCTCAAGATAATACATTTTTTGGTCATCCATCCGATGACCGGCTTATGCGAAAGTTGCTTAACTGCGCCATCGAGCTCCTCCGCTATAGACCACCTAACTTATGTTACCTGATTCAGGTCTTCCGCGAATAGCTTAGCGTGAGAGCACAGAAGCGAATATATCCTGAAATCTGAACATTTCAGTCTTAACGGCTATGAAAATATTAAGTAAGTGTTAGTATGCGAAAGTAGGTGTCTGTAATAAGAATGTTAACTTATACTATGTTATCGAAAAATTTTCAATTTCCATTCGAAAACCCTGTGCTCTTATATGAAATTGTTATTATGCACATAGCATATTTATACACCTGGAACTTGAAAAAGTAAGGCTCGAATTCATGACCTTTCGCAATGACGGTGTTTCCAACTGAACTGCCACCGACACCGCCATGTTCCTGTTGCAAGATATTTTTATTTACAATTAAGTTGCATTGTTTAAGCTATTAATAACAAAAAACAATATTAGTTCTTACATTTTCTAAAAATGGTAAAGAGAATGAATATCGTATAAATCTTTGTACACGTGTACGTACAACCCATCTGTAAAGTATCATCCCATAAAAACGCATCATCATAAATACTCATCTATGAAAGCTTTAAACCCATTTATTTTTTTAGAATGTAGTTACTTCGGCAAACGTTAAAAGGTGACTAGTAAGTAAAGTAGCAAGATTAAAGGAGGTTATTCAGTATGTCAGGCCGGAACGAAATGTTCTGTATAAATAATCCGGAATAAAACCTTCACACAAAATGGCTAGAAGGAGGAAAGAGATTTATCCTCTCGAATCTAATCTTGCGGATGGCGAAAAGAGCAGTTTTATAAAAAAATGTCTCAATCCTGGAAGACACTACATCGGGACGTCTCCCTTACTCCATAGGGAGCTCATTTGGTAGCGATGAAGAGAATGGTGGCACTTGAAAGCCCGTTTGAATAATAAACGATACATCTTTTAATCTTTGTTTCCATAATACGGACATACAATCTGGATTGCAGAAATATATGTACAGTTTGTGAACAATATGCGAACGCGTTTAGGTATTATTCGTCGTTTTATTTTTTGGTTACTTTTTTATCTTTAACGGAGTAGCTTCATATCACCAGAGTGCCCAATGCGAGTTTTGTTCACCAGTGGCTTGCCCCAGTGCAATGCAATAATTAAAATGAATTTGACTTTGAGTTTAATAATTTCAAACCGTATGGGATTGATTTTGCGACTGCAATTAATTTGACTTTGAGCAGTCGGAACGAAAAACTTAATAAGTCGTTTGGAAGTACAGAGGAACTGGAGAATAAAGTTAAGTACTTATGAAGGTCGAGGTCACCCACTGGAAACCGGACGCTTTTATTTTATTACAAGTTTCACTTTATTAATAAGCCAAAAGCGTTATAGAAATAATGCTGAAATGCAGTTTGTTAGTGCAAAGCTAACAGACACCAAACTTTTGAGTTAACAAAAAGGGGGTTGCGTTAAATCAAAATTTTGATTTGTTTCCGTTAAAAGTTTTCATTGCTCGCGTTATATTTGAGAGCTTCATTGTTGCAGCTGTAGCGTAGCTAGTTAATTGAAAACTTACTAATAACAGTTGATTTACGTGGCAATAGTAGTTCAGTGTTATTTGTAATTTTCGACTGCTTTCGCGTGAACTTAAACTTGGGTTACCTACGCCAACTGGGGTATGTCAGAGGGTGCAGATTCCAATCCTACTCGTGGAAAATCATTCATTATCATCCTCACCAGCTCATTTTATGCCCTCACTGCTGGGGCACGAGCCTTCCCCATGGATGGATAGGGAGAACGGGCCATAAACCACCACGCGGGCCCAGTGCAGATTGGTGGTTGTTAACGACTGCGAATGTAACCGAGCCAACGGCTTAATGTGCCAACTGAAGCACGGAGGAGCTCGAGATGATAAGTTTTTGGTCACCCATCCGATGATCGGCCTTTATGAAAGTTGACAAACCTCGGCACTCACAGACCGTGCGCGTTAACCACTGCGCCATCAAGCTCCTTAAGAAAATCATTCCACGCATTGAATTATCACTATAATAATAGTTCGATCATTTGTAAATTAGATGTTTAGAACGTTCAATGTCATGAGTATTACATGTAATGAACGTTCGATGTTATGACCGTTCGATATAATGAGCATTCGATAAAATAAAACTTCGATTATATGACATTTCGATAATTAGCTGTAGATCATTTGACTTTCTATTAGTTGGCGTATGGCGTAGGTAAACCCATAAACTTATGGTTGCGTCTCACAGTCAGGTTCAGCTCTTGCTAAATGAACAATGCACATACGTAGGGGTTGTCTTGTAGGGTGACTGCAAGTCTTCGTTATATACGCTACGAAAGTCTCTCATATATTTACTGTAAACTTATTAGTCTCTTCCTTTTCACGTTCCTGAATCTGAAAATAAGCACTGAAAACTTACTTACCTACTTACTTAAACTTATCTACCTATATAATTAATCGGTACGGTCTTGCGTGGAGTATTGCTCGCACATCTGGGACGGTTCCGCAAAGTACCTTCTCGATGCTTTGGACAGATTGCAGCGTCGCGCTGTACGCATTATCGGCAACGCAGAAGTCACAAATACTCTCGAAACTCTGCAATTGCGTAGAGATATTGCGTCACTCAGCGTGTTTTACCGCTTATACCATGGCGAGTGCTCTGAAGAACTCTTTGACCTCATCCCTCCTTCTCCCTTCCTCCATAGGAGTACGCGTGCTGCTCTCCGGAGTCACCGCTTCACTGTCTCAAATATTCCATCACGCACTAAGAAATTTGGTGACTCATTTTTTTGTCGCACTTCCAAAACATGGAATAGTTTGCCTGCACACGTTTTCCCTCCTTCCTATGATATGGGGTCCTTCAAACGAGGCGTGAAGAGGCACCTTGTGGGCCGGCAGACTGATGCTGCGTTATTTTCACGCTGCACCAGTTGTCATCGCATCTGGTTTCCATATTCACTTAACATCAGGTGAAATGGAGTCATTTGCCGTGCTACGTATAAAAAAAGAAAAAAAAGAAAAAAGAAAAAAGAAACGTAAACATCCCATCCAATCCACAGCCACGGGATAATTTCAGGTGAACACGCTTCCATCTTCGATCTTGCCATCGTTTACCATGGTATACCACCATCGTTTACTGCACCAAGCGCTCGCTGCAGTTATAAAATAAAACAGAAAAAACATAATTTCTTTAAAGGTTGCTGCATTGGTGTACATTCTTCAGTGGGTATACCTCAAATTTTTAGGTATTTCCTTATTCTGTCAACACTAGCGATCGGCTCCTTCTCTCTTGTCATACAAACCAGGCATATACATATCTAGGTAAAGCAATTTAGACCATAAACTGATATTTGTATTCGTCCCCGCTGGGTCTGTAGGGCGAGAATACCCCGAACACGACACGTGTCCTCTATTAAGATGCTACAAACAGCACTTGGCTCGCCTGTTTCTGCGTATGTAACAGCTGATGTTATTAGATTCTACTCAATAATGGCGGCGGTGGGAGTGCCTGTTACGTATGCGGCAAAGCGATATATAAATCTAATAAAAGGCCACTGATGTTTCGGCATCGAGGGGTTGTGTTTAACTTCGTTTCTTTATGAGTGATATATTTTTAATTGGCATTATCTATACTACTCAAAACAAAATAAGGGCCACGAGGTATTTTGTCTGTACCATGAAAATAATAAAACCAATATTAATTTTTTTGTCTCCATAACGAAAACTAATGTTGTTTTTACCGTGTAGACCAATAAATTTATTCCAATAATAATGATTAAAAAGTTTATTTGCTTTTGAAAGAAAAAACACATTTAAGGTTAAAAATAAAAACAATGTAAAGTTACTGAAAACAAAAGAAAATACTCCATGCTCATCTTTTAGTAACGGGTATGCCCCCCTCGTTTCGTTACGCACTCCTGAAGCCTGGAGTGCATGCTCTCAATCAAATGCCTGACATTTTCCATTGGAATCTCTTCCCAGGCTCTTTTAACAGCGTTGATGAGTTGCTGTTGGTTGTGGATTTCCTGATCACCGTCTCTAACTCTTCGTTTCAACTGATCCCACATGTGCTCTATTGGATTTAAGTCCGGACTGTTCGCCGGCCACGGCAAGACTTGAATTTGAGACGCTTCCAGTACAAACCGAGTCGCTTGAGCCGTGTGTGCACGAGCATTGTCTTGCATCAAGATGAATCCAGGACCCGCTCGCTGGGCAAATGGGATCACATGTGGTCTGACGACTTCCTCAATATACCGCTGAGCAGTAACAGTACCCTCATTTAAAATAGCGAGCTCAGTTTTGCCGTGTAAGCTTATCCCGCCCCAAATCATTACATTTGGACCACCAAAACGATCGACTTCATGGATGCAGGCTTCTGAAAATCTCTCGCCGCGTCTTCTCCATACTCTAATACGCCGATCGTCGTTAAAAAATTTAACTTTGCATTCGTCTGTGAAGAGCACCATGCCCCATTGGTTTATGTCCCAGTCCAAATGTTGACGGGAAAATCTTAAACGATTTGCACGATGATTTCTGGTTAATGGAATACGGACAACTCGCCTTCTTGATGCCTGCTGGTCTTCATGCAATCGATTACGAATAGTTTGGTCACTGACACGAGTACCCGTTGTGAGCCGTAAACGATTTTGCAGCTTGCGGGCCGTCGTTGTGCGATCTCGGCGCGCACTTAATCGAATGTAACGATCCTCTTGAGCTTGTAATGCGAACTCTGCCCGAACCAGGTCTTCTTCTAACACTGCCGGTCTCTTGGAAACGATTCCATAGATTTTGAATAGCTCTTCGAGAAAATCCCAATTGCAAACCCACAGATCGCTGCGAATGACCTTCTTCAATCATTGTAACGGCTCTGGTTGCTGTCAGCGAGTCCATATGACGCCTGCGTGCTTGTGACATATTGCAAAAGATGTTTCTGACTCGAGATATCAATGAACTCTGATAATTTCTAATAAACCAAGAAGCTAAGGAAAGCAAAACGTCAAAGAAAATGCAATCAAAATTTTCAAAAATAATTTTAAATCAAATTTTATTTAAAATTGTTGCCAGCATTAGATGAATACTACAATATTAAAAAGTTTAGGTATCAAAGAGTTTGTATACTCAATATTTTACTACTTTCAATATGTAAATGTTTAATAATTTACACCAAAATGAAAAAATACCTCGTGGCCCTTATTTTGTTTTGAGTAGTATATATATTTATATATGAATGAAAACTTCTTGCTCTTTTTCAGCAAAATTATGACATAATAAAAAACTCAATATATGGGCACCTAATTCTGAATGAGTATTTTTAATTGATTGCAGTATTAATTTTCTTTATGCTTTCTTTTTTATTTCACAACGAGGAACCGCTGACTCTCTTTTCACCTGATAGTTGTGTCGTTAAGGCTGACGGTGGTAGTACACGTCTCTCGGAATTTTATATGAAATTTTAGGAAGGAGGAAATACGTTTGCTGGGTGACATTTGGTGGTGTGACAAAGAAACTATTCACCAAATTTGTTTGTTGGCGATGGAAAAGTTGCTACAGTAAATCGGTAACACCGAAGACCAACAAGCGTGGTCCTATAAAGGAAGGAAAAAGGAGGGAGCGTAAAGATTCTAAAGGTCTTAAAGAAAAAGATATGGGATCACAAAAATACTTCCACCGTTACAATGGCTATAGACTCTAATAAGATATTAGTAGCCAAATAGACTTAAATAAACCCTAACACCAACCAAGACAAGCATAATAATATGTTCTTACCCAAATCTGGGAATCGATTCTGGTTTGAGACTTATATAAATAAGTGTGTAAGAAGATCTTTAATTTATTGCTTCTTCTCAATCATTTATACAAGTTTTTTCATCATATTACTAGTTTTAGGGTTCCGTACCCAAAGGGTAAAACGGGACCCTATTACTAAGACTCCGTCGTCCGTCCGTCTGTCTGTCTGTCCGTCTGTCACCAGGCTGTATCTCAGGAACCGTGATAGTTAGACAGTTAAAATTTTCAGAGATATTTTATTTATATTTTCAGAGGTATTTCTGTTGCCGCTATAACAACAAATACTAAAAAACAGAATAAAACTAATATTTAAGGGGGTTTTTGCTCGATATTGATAACGGAAACAGGTAGACGCTCGAAATATTCACAAAATATTTAGATATATGTTCACTATAGAAATAAACAATTAAATTAAAATAAAACAAATATTTAAGGGGGGCTCTCATACAACAAATGTGTTTTTTTTTTGCTGCTTTTTGCTCGATAATGATAACGGCAACCGGTAGACGCTTGAAATATACACAGAATATTGAGTTATATTATCCACTTTAAAAATAAATAATTAAAATAACAATAAAATAAATATTTAAGGGGGGCTCCCATACAACAAACGTGATTTTTATCCAATTTTTTTTTCGGTCTTAATAACGATAACAGGTAGAAACTTGAAATATTTTTATTGATCGTGGAACGGAACCCATCGTGCGCGAGTCCGACTCGCACTTGGCCGGTTTTTTAACATCAGGTGCAAGCAACGATGTAAGTATTCATTAAAATAAGTTAAATACATACACCATGTTCTTTATACAAGTGCACATTACAAACTACAAGAATAATATACTAATGGTTGCCCAGCGGTCAAAAATCGACCGTTATTCACAAAATATACGATGTTTGTACAATGTAATATAACACGCATATGTTTCGCTAATTCTTTTCCATATAAACTTTATATAATTATACAAAATCTCACACTCCTCTGTACTCGCAATTTTTTTCAAAAGGACGAAATTTTCTTTACGTCTAAAAATATAGAAGACTAGCTGACTCGGCGAACTTCGTACCGCTTTGACAGTTTTCATCATTGAGCTAAATATATATCAATGGTTTCCATGACAACAAAACAAACAAATCATTTTGTATTGGATAATTAAATTGTCGTTTTTAGTATTTTTTTTTAATATAGCCTATGTTATTCAGCGCTAATGTAGTATTATAACGGTGAAAGATTTTTTTTTAATCCGTCCAGTACTTTTTGAGTTTATTCGTTGCAAACATACATACATACAAAAACACAAAGGTTTCCTCTTTATAATATTAGTATAGATTTCACACTCCTCTGTACTTGCAATTTGCTTACAAAGGCTGCAAAATTTTCTCTTTACGTATAAAAATATAGAAGATTACTATAAACTAAAGAAAGATAAAGAAGAAATAAGATGCCCAAGATATAGATGTATAATCTAAACATTGACCAATGTTACGCTGCAAGTTTTCAAAAATTAGAGGGACAGTGTGTGCTATTTCATATTGAGAATGAAATAACATCAAGTTTCCTAGAATTTCAAGTTCCACCAATTTTAGGTGCATAAGCTAAAATGTACTAATGAATACAAAAAAGTTTTGTGAAATACTAGTTGGCCAGTGTTAATTGTGTGTCGCAAGTTTTGGTACTCCATACGACAGACGACATTTTTAATTTTAATTCAGTTACTCTCTAGATTTTACATTTTACTATGGAGTCGGGAAGTTTTTATGAGAACGAGGACGGGAAATATGTGTACCGCGTACCCACATTCAATTTATACAATATAAAAAGTACGCTTGTTGTCTGCGGTTAGCCAAAAACTTTGTAATGTATTTTTAAATAACTGAGTAAACTATTTACAACATAATTAGCTACATCAAACATAGAGTGATTTTTTTTCTTACAACTTGGACTGTTAGGCTGGCTATTAATGTTCTTAGTATTGCATCCATGGTTTAATTACCTAACACTTAATAGATTGCCGAAATTCTAATGATCATTCAATTATAATGATATCATCATCATCATCATCATCATTAGCTCATTTATGTCCCCACTGTTGGGGCACGAGCCTTCCCTATGGATAGATAGGGAGAACGGGCCATGAACCACCACGCGGGCCCATTGCGGATTGGTGGTTGTTAACGACTGCTAATGCAGCCGGGACCAACGGCTTAACGTGCCTTCCGAAGCACGGAGGAGCTCGAGATGATACATTTTTGGTCACCCATCCGATGACCGGCCTATGCGAAAGTTGCTTAACCTCAGCACTCGCAGACCGGGCGCGTTAACCACTGCGCCATCGAGCTTCTCGAGTGACACATAAACTAATGTAATTAAGTACTATAGTAATTAGTATGTTTTATGCCTCCGAAAACGCCCACTGAGGTACCGGCTATCTTATCTCTAACTCTTGGAACATATCAACGCTACTTACATTGTTGTTATGACAACATACTTAGATTAGATATAAGCCTAAGGAGGTTGATTTAAAAAAAAAGCATTTTTTTTGGATCAGGATGTTCTAAAACACTTTTTTAGTTTCTCCCTTCACTGTCTTGCAAATAAAGCGTCTAGAAATTGTAGTAATCTTTTCAAATAAACAATATAAGTCACAAAGTCTCTGCTGCACGTCAATTCAGGTGTCCACATGCCTGATCGCAGGTGGGGTTGATGTTGACAGATTCCGGGCACGGGTCAGATGTGGGTCGACTGATAAAAAATTAAAACGGCACAATACTTTCGGCTCTTTTTTGGGTCGCATACTTGGTCATTGAAAATATATACTCCATCTTGGAAGTTTCTCTCTGACGTAAACAAATGAAGGTCACAATTTTTCATTTGGTAACTAAACAAGATGTCAGGTCAATTTTAGCTATCACTTTTTGAGAACATAGTAAAGTAACAATGCCTTTAAATGGAAATTAAAACAATTATTTTTACCAGTATTAAGGTTTAACTATTGATTACTGAAATCTGAACCTTCAAGCCTGAAATCCCTTTAATTTGGAATTTCCTGAATACAACGGTCTGTTGGAGATAAACGTAATCCCGTATGAGAACGTTTAAAAATATTTCACAACTCACAGGTAATATTAAAACGTCGAATGCAACCTTATCTCACACAGCAGTCAGAGACTTTAATGCTATTTGTACGAATCCAGTTGTATGGACGGCCAAGCTCTATATAAGCTCTTATACCTTTGTGTACTATCCTTTCCCGTTTGAAAGTTCCTAACGTATCGGTAATAGAGTTTGAATTCGCGAGACTTGATAAGACGTCTTAACTTGCTGACAGTACCTTAGTCGATTCAGCGTCGAGAGTCGACTTATTTGGTCACGTAAGTCGGTCCGAACTCTCTTTGCCGTAGTTTCTAATCTGCTATCAAACTAACTTTTTTATTACTTGGTAACTAGTAAACAACGCAACGGGAAAATTTGTTCCTTGGACGTGCTCGAAGGCTACCATTAGTTAGCGTTGTTTCATTGATAGTTACCATCTGAATTGTCTTATTAACTTACCTACATAATCATAATTAGTTTAGTTACAGATACAATAACACTGATGCTGAAAGTGTATTTTGACAATTATAGTCATTATGCAATATGTTAGATGAGAAGACTATGATATAAAACAAGGTGGACCGCGGGTAACCGCTGCATGCGAGCAGCACAAAACCGTTCGTTGTGGAGATCTTCGAGGGCAGCCTTTGTCCAGCAATGGACGTCTTTTGGCTGAAATGATGATGATGATCTAATAATAACGATTTTATTATGCTAATCGTAAAAGTTATAGATCACCAAAAGTTAAGAGTAGTTATAACATTACTAACAATTAAAACTGTATAGTACCTACGTAATTCAAACACGTAAAAGATATTATAGCTGTTTCTCGTCTTCGCAAAGGAATCGTTATTGCGCCATATTGTCATTACTTTGCTAAATGGGTCGCGAAACTTTGTTAAAAAGGCCAGGATCCTATACAACTTCTGCTGTAAAAGTGGCGAGATAAAGGCAGCCGT